>JAODUK010024482.1:0-24495 GCA_027564635.1 Typhlichthys eigenmanni
GGATAGACCCCGGGGGCACGCCGTGTACGCGCTAGCACGATGGCTACGCAAAGAATAAGGACAACGCGAGGGTTAAGATATATTTCTATTTTGTATTTAAACTTTAAAATATACAGTATACCTCAAATTATTTTCTGGAGTGCTTGACAATACATAGATCAACATTGAAGACATGTTAGGTGTTTTAACATTACATGGAACTGACTGGAGGATGTAAGCCATTGATACTTTCCAGTACAGCATGCACTCTAACTTAAAAGCGCTATCAGTTCATAGTGAAATGTATTTGAGATGACTCAATATTGATGACATTAGCTTGGAGCCAATGGCTTAACAGTTCCTGTGTTGTCAGTAAAGGCTTTATCAATATAATTGTGTTTCCAGTATACATGTGAGTGTATTGCTAGTGCACATCCCAGTTCTGTGGATTATGATGAACAAAGATAAATAAATAATTTAAATAATAACATTTTATAATTACAGATAGGCTTGCAAGACATTTAGTATCATCACGCCTGTGACTGCCTTATGTCAACGCCTTAAATCACAAAAACAATTTTATGTTGTTAACAGTTGTTTGTAATGATGTTATAGTTGTATCATATTCTACTCAATAGAGAGGAAGTGTAAGTTGTATATTATTGTAGCGGTATTTAATTGTATGGAGTTTTAGTGAAATGTAAACTTTCCTGATTTCATAATAACTGGTGCAGCAGAATGTGTTCCAAATTCTCTCAGGCCAAACTTTTAACTGGCAGTAATATAATGTTCAGTTATGTTGGCTGATTATACATTTCTTCTGGACTACAGTATGTGAGCAGACCTACACAGCCTAGTCAGTTAAACTCATATAAAACACTTGCGTGGATGTACAGGTGGTTTTAGAATTATTTTAATTGGTGATGTACGACTATTTGTTCAGACAAATAGGGTGGCATTATGTATCTGCCTATTGTTTTGTATTTTGTGGGTGTGTCCATCTATAATTATGATTCAGTGGGATAAGAATGTAAGGCTATTGGGGGAAATGTCTGGAGTCGACCTCTCAAATGTGCCATCATCGCCTTGTTAAGGAACAAGGCTTTTTATATGTCTGCTTAACGTCATTATCGGTGTATAATGTGCTTGTGTGTGTGTGTGTGTTTGTGTGCACTTATAGGTGTCCATGCCAGTTTGTGTGTAAGATTCATCACCTTGTTAAAAACCGAGGTGAAAATTCAGATTTGTGTTGACTGTTGAGCTATGAATTGTCTGCTCTCGCACACTACCCGGCTCCAAACATCATTCTACATGATTGAAAATGAAACAATGTCTCAAATTCTGTTTAAATAAAGAAAATGTCTAAACTAAACTCCTTTAAATATACAAGCTATATTCAATTTTAAAGCCAATATCTGCACTTTTGGCTTGATTTTCTTACAATACCTGGTTTGTATCATGCTAAAACAAATAAAGCATTCTGCTATCATTAATGTCCATTGGCTCCATTTCTCATTTACACTCTCAGGTGGCTACAGATCCCATCAATGGACAATAGCGTTCAAGCACATAATCTGGTAAGGTCTCTTAATTTCTCTCTACTAGTCACCCAACAGAGTGGACACTACAGTATCAGTCTGTACTGTGATACCTTACCATTTACCAATGAAACAAATGAGAAGTATTTTTAACAAACACATTTCCTATTGATGGGCTTGCAATTTTTCACAAGCCGAAGAATTGTGAAATTATATATACAGTATATATATATATATATATATGTATATATATGTGTGTTTATTACTGCATGTGCATGTGCACATTACAAGAAGATGATTCTGGGGAAATGTGTGAACCAAGTTTTTGTGGGATTGCTAATTGGGGCTAAGTCTTATCAAAACCTTGGAAATATTTTTCTACCCTAACTAGAGGTTTCTATGGCAACACATCAGTACAGTAGGTAATGGAGGTCTGAAAACCAATTGGAAAAATAAGAAACTATCTTTCGACCCGAAGGTATAAGAGGCCACAGTATGAAACCAATTAATGAGCGTCTGGTATGCATGTGTGTTTGTGCTGTAATAAACATGAATAGGCTATTAATAAAGCGTGCACAATGAGGGACAGATGAAAATCCTTGACACTGTCAAGACTGCCATAGTAAGACTCTCATGCGCTTATATTCAAGTGACACAAAAC
The DNA here is from genome assembly GCA_027564635.1 of Typhlichthys eigenmanni. Lineage (NCBI taxonomy): Eukaryota > Metazoa > Chordata > Actinopteri > Percopsiformes > Amblyopsidae > Typhlichthys > Typhlichthys eigenmanni. The sequence continues at coordinate 2,179 of JAODUK010024482.1, forward strand.
TCAAAATACAATTACTGACAGTCAATTCTTGCATAATCTTTGTCAAAATGATGATTCACTTAAAAAGAACATATAGTAACGTGATAGGTCGTTTTCTGAACATCATAGATTTTGTCTTTCAGATAGATTAAAGGGTAAATATACTCTTTGAGTTCATCACAATGCCAAGAGAACACTAATAAATGCTCTAGAGACTATAAAAGTGTCTGGAAAATCAAATTACTATAACAATAAGCGTATACATTGTTTTGTTTTGTTTTGTTCAGACAGTCATTTTAGTAATGGATATTAATGGCTACGGCTAGAGTATTCTATATTTTCTGCACAATACATGCTAATAGTTCTTAAAAGATGTATGCAATACGTTGATTTAGCCAGGAAGCTGAAAGGCCATTAGCTTCTTACAGTACAGTCAGAATGGGGAAATTATTTTCAAACTGGGCACACAAGCATTGGAGAATTCATAGGAATGCCAATATTATGATTGCTTTCTTCCGTTAAAGAATGGAGACATGTTGAGAAATGCTGTAAATATTAATATCTCTGAGTTGAAGAGAGAACTCAGTGTAAAGAGATAAGCACATGTCCTTGTCCGCTGGGGCAGTCAACAAAATGTAAAATAATTGTTCTTATTCATATTATATTCCGATTTCTATATATTTTACGTATGTTAGGTTGTCGGTTGGTGAATGATTTATAACAGTCCTTTCATCAGATACTGGGGATAGGCTGGTTATATACAGTACAGGTCTATGTATTAGTTCACTATTAGTACGAAAATCGTATTGTAATTCATACGTGAAAAAATAAAGGTGTCAGTCTAACATTTTTCAACAAATAAGACACTGTATAGCTGCAGTTGAATGGCATGCATATTAAAATGCCTTGTGGGGCTTCTTTCATAGCATCATTGTATTACAGTGCAGTACCCGGTACTGGCTCAACAAGGGCACATGGCAGCGATAGAGGGCAGCCTTGCCTTTAGAGTTCATGGCTGCTACACAGAAACACCCCCTCCCACACACACACACAAACACACATTTTTCTTTTTATCATTAAGCAATATTACATTTATCACATAATTATCACATACTGCATTTGACATGTCTAACTAGAGGTGACTAATTGCCATTGTGAAAGTGTATGTGGATTTGTTCTCAAGGCTGGTACTGTACATTCAACTGTTAAACAAAGCAACCAACAACAGCTTTATTTGCAGGACATTTGGAACCTTGACTAACTTGTCTCAACCGTCACAAGGCCGTACGTATTTTCTCGCATTAGAACTCAAGGTTATATTTGAACTGCAAAGCCTCGCTGAAGCCCTTACAGAACATTACAGCTGTCTAGAAATGCAGTATCTGGCTGTATTGTATACCCCCATCACATCCTGCATTATTGATCCGCTGTCCGTATGTACTAGAAGTTTCTGTATTGATGAAGAAACATTGAAATATTGCCTGCAAGGAGAACAATAAGGATACAGGAGGTCAAAAGAGAGGCAACGGATAGGAGGAAATATGAGAATCCATTGAAAGAGAGACAAGGAGGAGAGAAGGAGAGCATGCTGGCTAGATGGGCAGAGCAAAGAGGAGGTGCAGGGAGCATGGAAGTAGAGAGCAGATGTCAGTTCTGAGGCAATACTCTATTAGTATGTGTCTGTCTTGTTTGCATGAAACACATAGCGAGGACAAGCATTCGCATGGTGTGTGTGTGCTGTCTTTATGTGTATGTGTGGAAGTCACCATGTGTTTTGCGTTTGCCAGAGGTAAATAATAATAATGTATCATTTTTATAATATACTGAATACAGTTGTGTGCTTTTGACAGGGAAACTGAATGTGAATGCTCAAGTAAAACCAATAGAACAATACTAAACAAGAATACAAATGAGATAATTAGTTAATTACATTACTTTAAGAAACCCTTGCTTATCCACAGCAGTTTAAACATATTGCTCTAGAACGCTTAGACAGGCTTGTTGGGTAATTGATGCCTGGACTCTTCAGATGGGAGATGGCCACCATAGGCACTAGGCTATCCTCTGTGAATGAGCAGGTTTTATTCATAAGAATGTCACTGTGCAGGTGTTACCGTAATTTCCCGGCTATTAACCGCGGTTAATACATTGATTTTGCTAAATGTCGGCAGCTCTGCGGCTAATACACGGGGTTACACTTGTCAGCCTATTTCAGCATTCTCTGTCTGGTATGGTCTGGTGTATGTTACGGTTACCTCAAAAGATAATATATTATATATGATTGTATCTCGGAGACGGGCGGCAGCGTGTTCTCAATAAAGTCGCACTCCAAATATTTTCCATGGGTTTCCATGATGGCCCACAAACAGCTACCACAAAGCATACAGTAGGCTAGTTACCACTCTGTTGACAAAAAGCTATCCATACGTTTTGTATACGCTACATTCCAATAAGCAGATATAGAAAAAAGATGAGTGTTTCTGATTAGTCCAGGTCATGTCCAACCGTTTACAGTCTTGCCGCCTTCAGATCGGTAAGAGTATAGGCTACAGTCTGTGCGGTAACATGTAGGCTACAACATTAAATTAAATCCAATGAAAGCTGTCCATGCGTGGTGCGCGTTGAGCGCTGGCCTGGCGCCCACCAGCGTGTTGCATCCATATGTTGCTGCTGGCCCTCGCGGTCCAAGATTAGTCCACAATCGTCTCAATGCCCTCTCGGGGATCCACATACATTCTGGAGCCGCGTTTCAAAGTCTGTACGAAACTTGTGCAGGAATGAGGTTTTGTCTCGCTGGTTCTGGAATATTCTTGTGATTTGAAAATGCATGCAATATTCCATATTGCCGGTGTCATGACAAAAAGTCCCGATAGAAAAGTGCCACCCGGAACTTGGAAATAAATAAAAATGTAAAGGAACATGATTTTGTGTTTTTAAAAAAAAAATTTATTACCTACTAAGTGATGGATATGCCTACTGCCTGGCTACCGCTAGCAACCCGAACTGAACTTGGAAATAAATGAAGAACAGACAAGGAAAATGATTTAGCCTTTTGTGAGTGAAATATAGGTAAATCTCTCTGGCAGTATAGACTTTGAGTTGGAAGCTGCACAAAATACACATAACATAGCATGTTCACTTGTCTCCTGCAAGCACTAAAATGAATAACACATTTTTTTAACCATGCTGTTTGTTATGCCATGATTTGTTAATAACACAATAGCAAACAATAGTAACCTACCAAAATTCACATAGCCTAGCTAGCGCACATTGAAGTGCGCTAGAAGTCTACTACTGCTAAACCGCTGTGCTGTTTGTGTGTGTCCAGTCAGCAGGGAGGGCATGTTTTACCAGCAAATTTGCTTGGACATGAGTCACAACAGTCTGCTTGCTAGGGGGTCACTGCTAAATCTGAGACACACACACACACACACACACACACACCATTAAAACGTTACAGAGGGTCAATGCTGCTTAAAGGGACAATTTACTATTAGTAGCTCACATGACCTCTAAAAACATGAAACCTCTTCCATTAGGTTTGTAGTAATTTGGTTCTAAAATACATACTATTTAAGCTATATGCTTGTTTATCTGGTGTTGGGATATTGTTACATTTCAGCAACAATGGTTTAAATTGGTTGACAGTTCAGTACTAGTTTGAGTAGTTTAGTTGTGGGGTGAACGTTCACCCCACAACTAAACCCAGAGTGTCAGAGGTAATACATGATCACAATGACAGGGAAATGTGTTGTTTTTGGCTTGTGTGTGTGTGTGTGTGTGTGTGTGTGTGTGTGTGTATGGTAGCTTGAAACAGGTGCATGTACACACATGCATGCGCACCCACACTCACACACGCACACACACAAGGCGTGTATGAGGAAGACATTCACAGCTGTCATCTCTCATCCATGTCTACAGTAGCGGACCCCCTAGCCAGTGTAGCCAAGTAGAAACTAATGGACTCTTGATTGACAGGAAGGGACACTTAGACCCTCGCTGAGTCACTCCTACCCAATACAGGCAGATGGGCAGGTATAGGGGTGTGTGTGTTTGCCCCATATGAGTGCACTGTGTTTTTGACTGAGCAAATGGAATGTTAGCCATGCACACACATGGACAGACTCTGAATGAGGGAGGCTGAGTCAAGTTGATAAAAGTATACATATGCATTATGCATGTACAAATGACATTGGAACAGGTTTGGACAGGCGCAACCTGCGTTGTGCATTTGTACTGCACATGTCTACTAATTCTGCTCAGATTTGAATGGAAATGCACCTTGTTTTAACACAATAAAACCACCTCGTGTTTTTTGCAAGTGCAACGGGAGAGAGAGAGAGAGAGAGAGAGAGAGAGAGAGAGAGAGAGAGAGAGAGAGAGAGAGAGAGAGAGACATCTGACTAACTATAGCAAGTAGTGTGTAGCTTTTAGATACATAATGCATCTCCTTGTTTGGGCCAAACAGCTGCTACTGTGTTTGTCTTGGCAGGCACACCAGAGTTAGGACTGCTACAGCGCAGCGAGGTCACTATGTCACTTTGTGTGTGTGTGAGCGCACGTGTGTAGGTGCGTGTGTGTTGGTGCCGGGAGGCAACGAGTGTTGATTTTAAACCTGCCTTCTGACTGAACACGGTAACACTGGTGCAACTGCTGCGTGTTTGGCTGCGCGATGGGTTCAGTGAAAGGCTACGGCGGCCATCTTGGCTGTCAGAATCATTTGTAGAAAGTGAGAGTGTATTAGCGGCTTGCAACGTTCTCCTGTTGTTAATGAACACAGACGCAGTGTGTTTCTTTTTGTTCACACGTGCTACCAACCCGGTGGAGTTGAACATCTCTCTGTCTCTTTACTCCCTGCTCTGCGTCGAGGCGCGCTCTGGCGTAAATGACAGCATTGTTCTGGAAGGCGAAGTCTGACTGTGCGGAGAGGATTATGTCTGTGGAGCTGTGGGGTTTAGCTCCTTCTGTCACATGAGCTGGTCAGCGAGCATGTCAGGCAACTGCTGCGTCTCTAAGCTTATTATTTCTTTGGGAAAGATCTGAGAAAGGGGGTGGTGGGTATGAGTTGGCTGGAACGGAGTAGAGAAAGAAATCAGTGTGCCAGATAGACATGTGGCTAATCCAGGTCCAATCTTTGATGAGTTTGTAGTTTGGGAGGAAAGAAAAATGAGTAGGCCTAATGCCAGAATGCCAGAAGGATAGAAAATCACAGCATCTGCAAAATCATCTTTGGATGCTTGTCTTAATGGGGGAGGTAAAATATGCTTGTCTGTCCTTTATACTATAGTAAAGTGGGCAAGGAAAACCGGATGAACATGGAGAACGGTGGCCAGTGAATAAGGTGAAGTAAAAATAGTTGCACTCTCAGAGGAACTCTTTTCAATTTGTGTCTGGATGCATGCTTGTTTGCAACTAGAATTAAGTGGAGCTTACTGTAGACTGTGCACTTTTAACACTTGACATTTGAATCTCACCAAGTAAATGCCCCTCCCTCACCTGAATGCAGAAAGGCTTTTATTGTTTCTACTCCTACCCCATGCGCTTCTCTACAGTGTTCCCTGTATGCAACTGCCACCCACACTATAGTGGACAGGAAACTTTCCAACATCAGCAGCTGAGGGCTAGCTAGAACTTTGGGGACCTCTGGGTGCTATAAAATATAATCAATAAGTGCAACTGTAAAATAACCTCTTACTTTTCCCACCCACAGGGAATCGCAGCGCTATGTAAAATATCTTATATTTTATGATAATTTGATATTAACTACAGCTCAAATTTGTCAGGATAGTTTGTTGGAAGTTCTGCTTATTTAAAAGCACAAAGTGGCTGCCAGATAAATAGTGCTGTGTACCTTTCCAAAGTTCAATTTGTTATCTTAGTTATGCTGTCATCAAGTGTGAGATCCTATTTCCAAATTGTAATACAAAAGCCTACATTAGATTAGATTAGGGCATGTGAGACACATCGGATGGCAGTTTCCATCTACTGGTTGGTGCACTCAGTCTGCCCATTAGACTTTGGTGGTATCCCGAGGACAAGCTGGCTGAGCAAAACGCAGTCCAAACCTGGGACGTGAACTGTGAACCCCGGTCCAAGACGATGTCGGTCGAGATGCCATGTAGCCGGGAGACGTGTCCTGCCAGCATTCTGACCATAGACAACACAGGTGCAGGACTGTGTGGACAGACAGACGCTGATGGCCACACTGCACACAGATGTGCACTCAAGCTGAAGCAAGACAGCGGAGATGGGAGAATATTATGGGATGGACCGGTTCGAATCCACATCCTTACTTATGAAAGAGTAGCACCAGCGAAATCACCAGAGTTTGGATATCAGGAAAAATAAAATAAAGATTTGAGAGATTTATAGTTTTTAACATATAGATTTAACATATTCTCTGTTTCTGCTCCATTATGTCTCAAGTCTCAAGGAAAATCTAGCAATATGCTTTTCTTCTGTCGGATTTATTATAAACTCTGATATACAAGTAGCAAATATTGGGCAAACAGAACGATTCTGCTTTTGGTAGGTGGTGCTGAGTGTGAAATCCATCAATGATGCTTCAGAACATGCTGTTTCACAATGATGAGAATGGATTATAGTCGCTGGTGCTAAAAATGACAAGAAATAAAGGTGACATGTCCGTCAAACTGTAGGACCATGCAGAACCTTTCTTATCCCTGTCTCCCTCTATCCTATCCTCCTTCAGCTCTCTTTCACATAACGCCCATACTGTGAACCTCTGGTTCCCTTGGCAGGCTATTAGGCAAAATGTTTGTGTGTGTTTGTGTGTTTTAAAACAGGCACACGCAGGGTCACCTGTGGTTTGCAAACCTCTGCATATACCGTATAACTAGTTAAACTAATCTTAACAGACTCATTATTACAGGATTATTGTTTTAGAAATATAACTGCAGAAACCTAGTTCCCTTTTTTTAACTCAAGTCCACTAACTTGGCTCCGCCTGACTATTGCTTCCTGCATTGTTTTTGCTGAGATTATATTTAGAGATGAGTGTTTTCACAGCCACCCTGCTGGCGGACCAATCAGGATGGGTTTGTGAGATGACATTGAAGCTTAGCGTGTTTCTAAATGGTGGTAGAGCTAGATGAAGCGACCAAAATAGTTGTAGCAATGCCGATCAGTTAAAGGCTGATCTTATAGTTTCTAAATTAACCAGCGGTCTATGGTACGCCCAGTAGGAGGCAACTGTGATCACTTCCCAATGGAGCGTGTCTAGACCAGTGTTTCCCAACCCTGGTCCTCGGGGAACACTTCAGAACACAGGGCAGCGTTTCCCGAGGACCAGGGTTGGGAAACACTGGTCTAGACCATATTCACAAAGTAAATTTTGGCTCTGGTTACACCAGGTTACAAGTCCATGGACGTACAGTATATTTCTATGAAAACAATGTGAGAAAGATTCTGCTTATTTCTAATTACATCACAAGCAACAGTACAATTATTGTTGTACAAGTCACACACACGTTACCGCAAAAGTGCCTTGCTGTAACATCCAGGGCTGCGCCAACGAACGGCGCTCCTTCTCTGTTGTCCTTTTCCGCTGTGTGTGTGTGCCTCCGGACGTCCTTTGCCCAGGTTCCCAGCACAGTACACCCTAGCCACGTGTCCTTTTGTGTTGATTGTGTATTGCTTACAGCTGTGTGAGTGTATAGGATGGGGTTTGTCTTTTGTTCTTTGTCTGTTTTAATTTTGCCGTCTGGCGACAGTGTCGTGGTTTTCTGTTTTATTAAAACGACAATGTGGTCTCCTTATCCTGCTACTCCACCTCTTTGTATTTAATTCCGTCCCCACCTGCACTCGCCACCCTTGGCATGTTCCACTTGCATAAAACTCAACCCCCTTTAGATTTTATGCGTTATGTATGTATGTATGAGTGCTGATTACTGCTGTGTCATTGCACAACCATGTCCGCTTCAAAAGCCTTCAGAAATCACATAAAGAGCTAAACAGAGCTACTTTCGTACATTTGTCATGCCCCGGGAGAGCAGAATTAAACAAACAACACCACATAAACAATGGAGCTTTCAACAAAAAGAGGGCTGCGAATATTTACACAAGGAAAGTAATGCCACTTGATCTTTTCTCCAAAACAGAAAACTTTGTCCAAGTCCTAAAAGAGATTTCACAGTTTCCAACATTTTTATGTCATAACGTTTTTTTTTTCGTTTGTTTTTTTAAAACATAGGAGATGTGCAGTTTGTGCACTCCATTCCTTTCGTAAAACATACATTGTGAAAACAAGAATATCTTAATTCGCTGTCCATCATACAATTCATTCTGTGCACTGGTGCATGCTGGGAAGCTAACCCAAACTCAAGTCAAGCACATCCTGGTGAAATTGCATAAGAGGCTGAGTTGCCTTTTGGGCGAATTAAGCCCTTCTGGACTCCCGCTTATGACCCAATCCTATGCTGTCTTGTACAGACAGTGTCCTCTCTGTTAGTCACACACTCCCACTCTCTCTCTCTCTCTCTCTCTCTCTCTCTCCCTCTCTCTCCTCCCCTCTTTCCTATGCAGTGCGTACCCACACAGCTGAGCTGAGCCAAGATGAGCTGGCCAGCACAGCCTGCTTGCTGTGATAGTAACGACTTTAATAAAAAACAGGGCTTGGGGATGAGAATTGAATTTCATACTTGGGCGCCCCGACACTACATGTGTTTCTTTTTAATAGAGAGAGAGAGAGAGAGAGAGAAGAGAGAGAGAGAGAGAGAGAGAGAGAGAGAGAGACTTTTCTCATTTCTCCTCAAATTCAAGCTTTGCTGAGCTCAAATGTGTGCTCTTGTATGGGAAAGCCGACGAGAACATATGCCTGGTTGATGTTCATATTTTCATACCAGAGCGGATGATTTCACCGTTTTGAGACCTTGGTTACCTCTGTTGCTGTGTACTCTGCTTGTGTCACTATCTGCTGAGCCAATGAGCACAGCATGTATCCATAGGGACAATGTATGTGTATGCATATTCATTTCAAACAATACATGAAGTTATTATAATGCTATTGTTCACATGCAGCATTAATATTACTATAGCCGGTTAATATTGCTCTCCAAAATCATTATCTCTTTCTGAATACATACTGTGTGTGTGCGTGTGTGTATATATATATATACACACACGCACGCACACACTCTTTATTTTTATTACAAATATATATACACATTATCTATTATTTTATTGAAGAAAGGCAAGCATTTGAATCCCTGCAGCTTTAGGAACAGTAAAAATTGTTGGGCAGGTGTGACAATTCCTACTCAAATGACTGTGTGTTTAGTCATCATGCCATGTAATTCAAGGTTTACAAATAAGCTTATTTATTTTAGAGGAAGATTTTTAAGACTTTTCATCACCATCTGTGAGTAAACAGATAAAAGAGAACATATTATCACTTCATCACACTGAATACCAGCGCATTAGTCTTGCTAAGACAGGTTTCATGGAACTTGAAAAAGACAACATGATACATAATCCATAGGATCACGAAGCACAATGCTTTAATTCTCGTTCTTTATTTCTCCTTAAACAATTATGGGTTTTAGTTACTCTTTAAGCAGGGCTACTTAACTGGAGGGGGAAAATCCAATATTTGATTGCATATTTTAGATACTATCCTAACCCTTTGCCAGTAAGGGACAAAAGTATGCCCATACCTAAATATTAGCAGAAAGATTGTACCTGTGAATTTACACCACTGTACATACAGTACTCTACAGGCACAAGAGCAGTACTGTAAGCTCTCTTTGATAATGTGTTGCCTTGTGCGATACACAGAAGACTGAGGAAATTAATCTATTTCAGATTTCAGAAAGCAAAAGGCTCTACTCTATGTGTATTATGTAGAGGGAGTTCGATGCTGACAAAAAGCGTGAGAGGCGTAGGAAACCGAATCAGACTGTCAAGAAAGAGAGAGTATTACACAGAGAGAGAGCCAGGTGCCAGCCAGCCAAGAGAACAGACAGACAGACAGACAGACAGACAGACAGACAGACAGACAGACAGGCTTCCTTATTCAGTGCTTGACAATGTGCCCTCGACCTGTGGAGACGCAGTGAGCGGCCGTATGATGCCTGCTCACTCCGGATCTCAGATTTTAGGACGGCACCGACAAGACCCTCGAGAAAGAAATAAACTTCTCATGCAGACCTACAGGCGAACTGTGGCACACATGAATCCCCCTTTCCCCTCCCTGTCCCAATTCAATTTCTCCTTTTCAGAATTACCCTCTTTCAATTATTTCTTCTCACTTTTTCCTCTTTTCTTTTCTCGTCACAAGTGCAAATATCAATGATGATGAGAGGCTGAGAAGAGTGGTGGGGATTGGGTGTGTGTGTGTGTGTGCGTGCGCGTGCGTGCGCGGGGTGTTATTAATTGTGTCTGATGTGGATTAGATGTGAGACTGCCCCACCACCACTCTCCCACTTCACCCTCCAATTGCATTTCAATTAATAACAGTCAGCCAGGCATCGCCTGAAGATGTGCTCGCAAAATGATTGGCCTGTCACTCAGAGCCTGCCAGGAAGATTTGAACAATTTGTCACCAGTTCTCTACCCTCTCCCTCTCTCCTTAATCGCTTGGTCTTGTTTCTGTCTGGGAATCTCTCTCTCTTTCTGCTGCCCCAATGTGTTTCTTTCCCTCCCTCCTTGAAATCGCACGACATTTCATCCATTTATTCATTTCTCCCATGATACCGTGGTCAGCACAGAAGGTATAGCTCACACTCTCTGTGTGTGTGTGTGTGTATGTGTGCGCGAGTGCGTGTGGTTCCCGCTAAGAGGTTTTTCTGTATGAGACGGCATGCAACTTTTAAAGCTGTCATCATGCACTACATTTCTAATGAGATTGGAGACAACACAGCCATTTTCTATTAAGACCTGGGCTCCTGCAGATAACCTAGTGTCTGGCCTACTGTAGCTTGTTTAAGGTGCACTAACACACCACAATGTTTCCCTATCTCCAGAGACTACATAGGTAACCCAGAAAGCTTCTGCGCTCGTTTGAGCCAGTATAGGGAAACGTAACACTACGTTAAACTGGGTGTACCTGTGAAAAACAGGCTCTTTTTCACAGGTAAGGGCGTTCAGAGCAGAGCATGTTGTGTAGCATACAACTCAAATTAACTTACCTGGGTTTGTAATTGTATGCATTACGTATATTACAGCAACTTCTAATTAGATCAATTGTTCCTGTCGAAGGTGCTGTTTAGAGCAAGAATAATTATGCATGCACAGAGTGAACCTATATACCTGCTCTGTTATTTTGATCTCTGTAAAGTTACAGCCAATTACGTTTTGATATGGCTGATTGAGGTAATCACCCAGCCAAAGCCTTTCCATTTAGATTTTGTTTTCTTTCATAATTTCTATATGTGTTGTATTATGTCCAATAAACAGTTATAGCAGCAAGTAGTTACAGAAAACTGCACGGGTGTAAGTGATTCTAATCCAGTACACTTTCTGTCAAGTTGGGGGGCAGCGGCACAGTGGGTATAAGGCAGGTGATCCAGAAGTCGCTGGTTCAAATCCCGCTATCTCCTCACAAAGTGTCACGGTGTCCCTGAGCAAAACACCTAACTCTAAATGCTTAACTCCCGGTGATCTGGTGGCTGACATCATCCATTTATGAATATGGGTGCATGTGAGACTATACTGTATTGTAGTGCTTTGAGTGGCCAATGTTGGAAAAGTGCTATGTCAATATGTGCATCCAATGGGGGTGAGCTTCTGAGGGATCTTTGAAGGGAGTGGGGCATTTGGTTGGATGATGAGTTCAAATATCAACTATCGTTCTCCAGCAAAGCTTTAAATCATTATTTGAGTAAGTTACTATGCAGTAAAATCCATACTTTAAATTATAAATCTGTATTCCCTTGAGGCGGTTGTTGGTGAAGCAACTGTGCATTTAAGAAGAATTTCTTAGAGAAAATATTTTCCTTAACCTGTCTTTTATCATGCAGCACTGACATTCAATTCATTTGGTTGCTCTTGAAATGAAACATACAATTGACCAAGACAATGTCCCTGCAAGTCGTGGGCTGTGTGAGAGCGAATAACCTTGTCCACTGCTAATGTGTCATCTTTGACAAGCTTTAATGAGTGGCGGCGAATAATTTTCTCTAAGAAAACCAAAACCTTTTTGTCTGTTTAACCCTGACATTCTGCACACGGTTGAGAGCATTCCTTTGTCACACAAGATGCAGAGTGTTCAACATCTCAGTCAACCGATTTTTTAGTGGAATATACTGTACGGTAGCTTGTTATTATGAAGAGGAACCACATTGTGAGTGTGTTCAATATGAGGTAAAAAAAAAACACTGAATGGAGCAGCTTACGAAGAAGCCAAAAACATTTTCTTAGTGGTCTTTTCTACCTTCGCCTATGTGTTCACCACAGAAACATTCAAACCTTCCTGCTCACAAAGATTCTCTGGGACCTTGATGTCCCAGTGTATTGTTAAAAGGAGAGAGAAGGCGTTGCTTTTCTGAGCAGTGTCACACTAACATTGATACTTGGTAGGTTTGGTTCAAATGGGCTAAAAATTAGCCCCTAGCTTGTAAGGTGTTTTTGTGTTTCTACCTGTTTTGTGTTTCAACAATACAGCTGGATAAATGGGAAAGACAGAATAATATTACACAGAGTAGGTATGCTATTACACTAGGTATGCCTACTCTTTATATCCAGTTTTGATATGTAGTGACATATTTTGTTCAAGCATAATCACACCAGCACAAATAAATGTAGTTACAAAAGTGATTTAAAGGTGAAGTCAGCGATACTGGAGAAAGATTTGAACAAAAACATGCTCTGTCTAAAGCTCCGCCCAAAATCTGACATGCGTTGCTAAGGCTGTGATAGTGTTGTGTGGTGCGGTCTGCACAACTGTGTTTGTGTTCCCATTTACAGCGCCAGAAACACCAGATTTTTCCTCAGTGCGCACACAGAACCGACAGCTACTGTAGCAGACCGTGAGAAGAGAGTTGTTGATAGTAGCTGAATTTGACCAAATAAAAATTTGTTTTAAATTGCTTACCTCACCTTTAAGCATAACCAGCGGGACGCGGACCCACTCGACTGCCTGCATGTATGTTTGTTATCCATGAAACTTTCAACTGTCCTGCCAACTGACATTTTCAACATATTTATTTGTGAAAGGATCAAACTTAAATACTCAACTTTTATACTTTAAAATCTTCTTGGTACGATGGAAGACATTCTTTTTTTGTCATATCCTTAATTTCTGACTGCTTTTGTCACCTTGTGTGAAGCCAGATGACTTCACGTGTGTAAGTGGGTATTTTATATTCATTTGAGGTGGTACCTTGCCTCTGGTGTTAACAGGAAGTGACTAGAAGCACATGTATGTACCTTAACTGTAGGGGTGAGTTGCAATTTATAAAGATATTGTATGTAAGTACAGATTTACAGTAAGAATCTGAATATTAAATCTGATTTCCTATATATTCTATAAAAGTTTTGTGATATAAATAATTATATCAATTAAGTGCCTTTAAATTAAATCTAAAAAACAATAACATCCGTCACTTTATTGTACAGCGCTAATTCAGGTCATAATGATAATTGGCAACAGTCAGGCTGGGATGGCCTCAGCCTCTATCTAGGAAAAACTATGATCCTTAAATTGGTTTCACATGTTATTATCACCCTTGTGTACTCAGTACTCACAGCACCTGTCAACACAGGTGTTTTCACAATGTTGCTCATTGCCAACACTGTCATTTGTCAAACACTACAGTACACGTGTAATACATGCTGCTCTGTGGCTGTAGACCTATGCACAAGTAGCCCATTATCACAAAATCTGGAGACAGGCCTGTAGTACATATTTGTTGAGAACACATTATTTGGACCCTGATGGGAAAAGTTACAGACTGCTGTTGTGTGTTTGCAGGAGCCCCATTGTTGTAGAGCACACGAGCAACAGCAAGAAAGAGGAGCCTAGATGGTAACTAAGAGAACCAAGAGAGAGAGAGGTACAATAAATACAGAGCGGAGAAACAAAGAGTGCAATAAAAGCGACACATTGTAGGCTGCAGCACCTGGAGAGTGTTAGCGGAGACGGAGGAATCGCATGCACAGGTACGTTTACACACACACAGTAACAGCATGGTGTTGCACTGCCTCATTTGTGAGATGTTGTGCCTGGGAAATGCTGGTGGCTGTAAATGAGAAGACGGTAGGGTCTCTGAAATCTCTTAACGTCTTTGTAGTGTGTGTGCGTGTTTCTGGGTTTGTGAGTTTGAATAGTATTATTCCCTCTGTGTAATGCCTGAGGCGCTAAGGCTGTCACTTTGCGCACACACACACACACGCACAATTCATCCAATTATACACAACTTTAAATGAGTGTTCACTGACTTGGTATGTGTGAGGCAGAGAGCATATGTGTATATGCCTGCATTTATATGCTTTTCTGTTCATTGTGTGAAGGCCTGTTTGTACAATACCTATTTATTAAGCTGTACATTGCTACCTCTTATTCCTACCTGGCAGATTGCTCTTTTCAGGTCAGGAATGAACACCTGTCTCAGCCCTGCATATTTAACAATGGTGTACCCCAAGGATCTGTGTTGGGACCCTTGCTTGTCTCCTTGTACATATATACGCTCTATAATCTTGTCACGTGACTACCTTATCACTGCAATGCAGACGGCTTCCAACTCTCGCTCTCTCCTTCCATCTAACTGACACACAGATCTCAGGATGTCTTGCTCACAACACCGCTTGGATGTCTTCACATCACCGACAGCTCAATCTCGATAAGACCGAGCTACTCTACCTTGCAGGAACGTGCGTTCGTCACCACAGAGGACACCACTGTGTTTTCCTCACCAACTATGATGAGAAGTGATCCTAGATGGCCTGCAGATTCTCCCTCTACGCCATCAGACATATACTGCCAATCCTCACAAGAGAAGCAGCGCAGCTCCTTACCCAAGCTCTGCTCGTCCAGCTACACTGTTGCAACTCACGTCCAGGCTCTGCTACCAGACCGCTACATCTGGTGTTCAGCTATCTCTAGAACCCCTCTTCTTCATTGGCTCCATCATGGAGCGTGCCCAATTAAAGACCCTGGTGTTGGCCTACAAGGCAGTAAGAACTGCCCCGCTCTACCTCCAAGTTCCAACGCCCAGCCAAAGCCAGCGGTCGGTTGGCAGCTCTGTTACTAGGGTACAAGACTCTCTCACCTCAGTCATGACTCATTGTCACAATGGTGGAATGATGGAGCATATTCTGTCACGTCTTCAGGCAGGTCAGACCCAAACGCACGTCAACAGGTTCGAACACTGGTTTATTTAAGACAGAAACTAGCGCTACAGACAAGCAATGAAATGACAATGAACCGACAAGGATGTGACAAAACAGATGGACTGAAATAGACTTAACACAGGTCGGGCTATTGGGTAGGGGATAACGAGAGGCAGGTGTAACTAATGAGCAATCAACACGGGGCAGGCAAGCACAGGACGAAACAGACCAACAGAACACAACAGGGCATCAACGGGGGACCGCCACATATTAATTATCCAACTCCTGCAAGCTATCCAGACCTACCTCTTCAGAGTTCACCTTTGTACATATGCCACTATGTAAAGAGACAGCCTTTACTTGCGTAAAGTCGGGGACACAGTGCTGGCTAACTGTGTCAAGATCCATGTACTTGACAGGAGAGGTATTTTGATTGACATACACGATGACCAACTGCGTGAATCAGACATTATCCATATACGCATAATGAATTGGGAAATGTATCAACACATCTGTAACAAGTATGCTACGATTATTGCTTAAAATGAACGGAAATATTTACATTTGTAAAAAAAGAAAAAAAAAAGGCAATAATGCTAACAGCCAATGAAAATCTACTACCCACCTTCCTGATAGTGTTAACGAGTTTACGGGGTATGTACAGTATCAGACCTTCAGCGCAGAGTTGCTTACGTGATGTAGTTCTAATGGACGGAAGAGGCTGAAACCTCACACATGACCTATCCATCTTATCCTGGAACACTATTAACCGAAGCCCTCTATATTCAAATATTTTCTTTTATTGCCTGCTTAGTTAGGTTAATAATGTTGGGGATTTAATTGTATGTTTATGTTATACAATATATATGTTATGTTATGTTATTTAATTGTATGTTTATGTTTATGTTACATTATCCCTGATTACATGCTGATATCATTATAGAAAGGTACAGTCAAGTTGGAGAAAAGTGTCTGCTAAATTCTATGTTAATGCAAATATAGAATGATATCGAAAACTGAATATCAGTGGTAATAAAGCTTGCCAGTAGGGAATCTGACTACTTGGAACTTTTGTCTCCTGGATATAGTAAAGGGGCTTGTTTTCTGTAAACTTAGCGCTCTCTCAGCACATGGTTAATACAGCTTTGTATGTAAATGTAAACAATATGAGGCCAAAAAGCACTTATTTGCTTATGCGAGACAAATGTATTATCCCTGCTGTCAATATGAATGCAAAACAAATCTGTGATAATCTGTTGAGTTGGGGGAAATTAAGTTACAACTAATGAGAAAGGCCTTATGTTGCTGGAGAAGAAGACTGCAGGGCATGGCCACTTTAATCATTGTGACTTATGGGTATACATCTATATGCTCAATGCTAACTGTTTATCCTAGACATTCAGATAAACAGGCTTGCTAGCACAGGCTAAAACTGATTGGTTTAGGCTGTGTGTGATTTGTGTGTGATTTTCTGTTAGTGTAAATTGTAAAGTTCCTAAATAATTATAGTAAATCATCCACCCCAACTATGAGCAGTCTCACTAATAGTCCAACATGGCTATTATGGATGTGAGTGAGTGTGAATGGCGTGTGTAACAAAAGCCAATTTGTCTGCTATACCTTGTTGGGTAATGCTGTATTAACAGGCTATTCATTCTAAAGTGACGTGGGAGCATTGCTAGCCAGTTGTCCACAACTTAACAAGGTCACAACTAGCTAGTGCTCAGCTCAATTAATTACATTGGCAGCAGCATTGGCCTACATTATACAGCAAAAACATATAGAGTAAACTTGAGATATATACAGATAGCTTATTTTATGTTATTGTTATACATTTTATGGAATTGTTGGTGTAAACACTTTTCATTTGCCTTGGCAACTGTATTCATCTTTCTTTTTATCTCTCCCTGTTCACTATAGTTTTGAATGTGATACTAAATGTAATATGTAGAATATAATTAATTACCTTACGTAAAAGCCTTCATTCAAATTCTGAAATAAAATGAATTGCTTACATGTTCATCTTTCTTTCTCTTTTTCCATCTCTCCCTTATCACCTCTCTCCATCTCCCCAGCATCCTTCACCAGCTCTTCTCATTTCTCAGTGCAATTCAATTCAGTGTAGCTGTATGACAAAGCAAACATTGCCGGAGCGTGGCGAGAACACATAGAAGCCATTCACCGTGCAGTTAAAATGAAAACAAAAAAAAAAACAAAAATGTCCCTCTATACATGCCTAATATTTCCTCTCATCCTGCTCAATTTGTTTCTCTGCTATTAAAATGACCTCAGAGATGTGAGAACAGCGCAATGCTGCACGCCCAATCTCTGCAGGAAGTGTAGCTATCATGATTGAGTGGAATGTAACCCACCCCTTGCTGCCTGTAATACTGTCTGCTTTATATGCGTTTCCTCTCCCAACCGCTTCACCAGGGACAGAGCTATAGCCACACTGAACACCTGGACCAGTGATATGAGTTAGCCTCAATTACGGAGTATATTAAAGCCCCTCCACATCACTCGGATGTTTATGTTAACGATTTATGATGTTATTTGCTTGCAATTGCTGACTCCACTTTTAAGTAAATTATGCTATTCATATTGTATTATTATTTATTATTATAAAATAAGCCAATTTGTCAATAAGTATACTGTATGTTTAATAGTTGCTGTAATAAAGTAAATGACTTGGTATGTGTCACAAGAGAGGGGCTCTGGCAAGAAGCATACAGTATGCTATTTGGGGGTTCTTGGTGTTATTGTTATACAATACATATAATTGAACCTTTTCTCTGGTCCAATTTAATTAAACTGCAATTCATACCAGTTATCAAATGAGGTACAGTTTTTTTCTGTTCTTACACTGTATCTGAGATTCCAAATAAACACAGCCCAGGTGACTGCGGACCTACTACAAAGAAACAATCCCAGAGAAGTTGTCAGTCATCCTGTCCTAACCGGTGCAATAGAACTGACATAGGAGCGTCAGGAAGATGCCAATCACCTGTTTTCAACTGGACACACGAGGGTGCAAGGTGCTTGTGTGCTAACAGGTATCATCTCTGTCACAATAGCTGCTATGAACTGTTGCTATCCTCTCAGTTAACCATCGCTAACCTTATACCCTAAAACCTGTCTGTCATGGCGCTGGGGGTTTATTTGACACACTAAAAGACCGTTTTTGTTTTTTGCCTTGACAGTTGAGAAGTGGGTTGTGCGCGCGCGCATGTGTGTGTGTGTGTGTGGGACAGTAGCAGGGTGGGGTGTCTTTGAAGAGGCTGTGATAGGGTGTGTGTCAACCTGCTCACTGCATGACCTGTCACACTCAGTAGCACCCTGTTGTGGATATGAGAGGACCACTGGTTATGGGGGGAAAAGGTCTCTCTCTCTCTAACTCTAATTCTCACTCTCTTTATAGTCTCTCTCTCTGTCTGACTCTCACTCGCTCTAATGCTCTTTGACTTTCTCTCTTTACCTCTGTCTCTCTCTAATGCTCTCTGTACACTATCTTTACCTCTCTCTCTCTCTCTCACACACACACACATTGGGGCACTGGAGACTCTAGTTTGCCCCGCTGTCTTTCCTATTCGCCTCTTTCAACTTAAATCCTCAAATCCTCCATTTCCTTCTATCTCTCATCAACCGGCTCTCACCCTCTCTCTCTCTCTTCTGTCTCCCCCATCAACCCCTGTCTCCCCCCTTCTCAGGGGCACGGGTCTCTGCAGGCAGCAAGCGCCTCATCCCAGCAGCTATTACAGCATCACTTTGCATTTAGATAACCATCCTTGCCTTGCCGCCACAAATTGGTCCGCCACACACACACCTACACACCCACCCGCCCCCACACACAATGTCTGCATCTCCAGCAGCGTGTGTGTGTGTGTGTATTTGTTGGGCGGGGAGGAGGGGGCGCACAAAGAAGGTCTCAAGTAAAAGCCTACCTGGCGAATTCAGCCTTGAATATGCGTGCACAATCACGCACACACACACACACACACACACAGACACAGACAGGCTCGCATACAAATGCAGATTGTATTAGGGCCCCTGAAAACCACAGGGCACAGGGACATTTTAGGGAAATGCAAACTGGCAATTTTCACCGCCGCCAATTAAGACCAACGCTTCCTTTCATGAAACTTAAATCATTTACAGCTCCCCGCTGTGTCCCCTCACATTGATTTTTGTCCGCGGGTCTCCTTAACCCTACTAAAGGCTGTGGTGCTTCAAAATGGATTACATTGAACCATTGCCATGCCCGAGATCAGTGTGATGCGGACATGACCGGTATCAAATAATAGGCGTCTGCTGCTATAGTGATGTTGCCAGTGGCTACCATGGGCTTATCCATGATGTGCCAACTAGCTTCTTTTCTCGTGACATCAAGGGAGACCTAGTCAGGGGCCTATAGAGTCCTATTGTAGCGTTATTCCAATGCCTCAAATGGATAGTGTGGATTAGGTATTTGTGAAATACTCTGGTAAGACATACTGAGATATCTAAACATGCTATCTGATGTCTCAGATAGTTGGAATTCTGGATCCAAAGCGGTTTCAGTTTATTGTCTCTCTAATGGAGCTGGATCTATTGATTTCTGGAACCATCCCCATCTGGAGCGACGCAAATTATCTTTATCTAAGTGTTGTTTCTCGCAAATGTATGGTTTCAACTTGAAACCGGTTGAAAACAAAGACTGCAGTGCCATTAGAGAGAAATGCTTGATTGAAAATGTCCAAGATTGAAAAGGCTGTGTTGAAGGCAGCGTGTGAGATTTACATAAACACTGTTCATTTTCCCCTTAGAGAAATTACGCTAAATGTTATTTAGCTATTTAGGTTGTTTGAGCTTCACAATCTTCTAGTTTTACCTAAAAGCATTTAATCAGGCAGTAGACATTGGTAGCAGGAAGGTCCTGTCACATTAGTAGATGCCGTTGGTTCTCTAAATCTGTTATTTTGGAAAGTTGAAGGTGGGTAAGAATAGTTTGGACAAATTGGCGGGGCCTCGACTAGCCGCAAGACAATCTGTATTTTTCAAAGCTGTCATGTTCTTTTGCCTCTTTCTACTGTATTAGCAGAAATCACTTATTAGGCATAGTTTGTCCCTGGCAGTGAGGCGGGATGCTGTGCAGTACTATGCTATGGTTCCAAGTCTGTCTGATACATAAGCCACATCACTTTCAGTAATATTTCCCACCACTACTGTACTATCCACAGAAAGAGATGGCTATATCCCATGCAAATCCCATGCGCTGGTGTGTATTTCATGGAGCCTTGGACTGGCCAATTCCAATACTAATAGGAATTTGAAGGCAATTCTGTATGCTAATTGCTAATAAATTAAAGGTAATCTTAAATCAGCTTTAAGAAAGACGGAAATAATAAGGTTATTTGTGAAAAGTTCATGTAAATTACTAGCCGCGCTAGCTCACAAGATGGGACTATGTACTGTATAACATTGTGTTTAGTCATGGAAGCCTGCTGATAGAAGGGCAAGTTATGTATACATATATATAGGTATATAGGTTACCCCAAGCTGGAATATGAGCTAATATTCAAAATACAGTGAGTACTGTATGTAAATGTAGCCTTTGTGTGCAGTAACACAAAACACTCCTTGAAGATGTGTTTAAATGAAGTCATGACACAGCTACGTTATGTGTGATAACGTAGATTCACCCCGGTATTGAGTGGAAGAACTGTGTGTGTGTGCGTGCATGCGTTTGTGTGAGTGCTGTGAGCACTATTGGCTGGTCGGTGGTCCGTATCAACCACAGTTGAATCTCTAACAAGAGTGCTAGCACACCCACACACACACATGCGCATACGCAGACCCTCACTATGTAGCCACTAGAAGCAGGTCAAGCTAAGATGAAATGTAAATGTTGGCTGTGGAAATAAAGATGATAAATAATACTGTTCTTTTGCTCTCTCTCTCTCTCTCTCTCTCTCTCTCTCTCTCTCTCTCTCTCTCTCTCTCTCTCTCTCCTTCACTCTGTCATTGTCCACTCCCACTCTTTATGTCCCTCTATGTCTGTTCATGTGTAAGTCTGCTGTGGGTATATATATACGCACACACACACACACACATCTCTTACAGTATCTGGTCTAGACTGGACTGGGAATAGAGGAGGAGTCAGTGATGCATGTAACCTCCCTCCTGGGGCCACATGGGATATGATTGCCCACTGAAAGAGGACGTAACCACCATTAACTGGACTGGCTGCAGTTTGTCTTGGAACACACACATGAAGCGTCAAGCATTTGGGGTTATAATATTAAGATTAGGATTCAGTTATATAATGTTGATTAAAAGATGTGGTTCATTGCTATGAATCACTCCTGTGAACCATTTGTGTAGTCAATTACGCAAACCAATACAATACAATGTTATACAATATTACAATGCAATATTCAAATCATAAACACTATATACATTTTCTAGCCCTTGCTCGTCATTACCACTGCCAACCATTGTGAAGGCCACATGTTTAATAAGTGTTTCAAGTATCACAAAAACTTAACAGTTAGGCCTACAGTATGCTACAATATGTAATGTTATGTAATGTTTCAGGTCTGAATTCTTCCAGAAGTGTTGCTTGTATCGATGTGAGCTAAGACCACCACACCATGTACATGTTTTGGTTCCATAACAATAAACTCTTCTAGTGGTTTCACTTTCATGAGTGAGCCTTATTGTCCCTTTTTTCTTCCCATTGTTTGTGAGCGGTTTAACTTGGCATCTCCCAGTAGAAGGCTGAGTCTGAGAGGGACAGCAACCCGTGAAAAGGACAAATGCAAATCATATGGAAACAGTTTACAGTGTATTGCTATCTTTCTCACAATACACACACACACACACACACACACACATAGGCAGTGTTGGGCAGTAGCGTCGCTACAAGTAGCTACACTACTGGTTAAACTACATTTATGAGTAGCGTGGCGGTAGCGGCGCTGTTTTCTGAATCAACTAGCTTTTCAGTAGCGAAGCTACTAATTGATCAAGTAGTGCGGTAGCGTCCACAGAAGCTACATTTTCCCAAGCATT
>JAODUK010024493.1:7023-24494 GCA_027564635.1 Typhlichthys eigenmanni
CCCCCCCCCCCCCCCCCCCCCCCCCCCCCCCCCCCCCCCCCCCCCCCCCCCCCCCCCCCCAAGAAAAGAACAAAACAACATGTCAGGAAATCATTCAATTTGGCACCCTCGACGGGGCACGCCATCGGATGTGGCTTTCATCTGTCCGCCGCAGGCACTTTGAGAATCAAATTTAAGAGTGGAAAAGGGGCGACAAGCGGTCCAAGGGCCCCCGCTGGCAAGAGACACACCCCCCAGACATAAAGGTGCCTGCGGTTCCCCCTTGCTAGCATTGAACATTGCATTCTGGGACGTGGCGATGCCTTCGCAGCTTAGCAGGCATAATAAATCAACTGCAGGAGGAGGATTGACAGGATGCAATGGGGGGGGGCTGTAAGCTTTTAGTGATACTGCATGGGGGTAGTGTAGGAGAAGAAAGATGAACCTGAGGGCCTTCTTATAATTTATTTGTATCTAGTTTTCCTTTAGAGCTTAATCCTTCATTCTTCACGTCTAACAGAACATTTTGAAGTCATTTTATGCTAATTGCACTAGTGCAAATGTTTTTCTTAATCAGTATTACGTCAATGTTGTTAAGTCGTCAATGCTATGCTAACGCTAGCAGTTACGTTTCTTGGTGTACAGCTCCGTGTACAACTGTACATCCTCCACAACCGCTGTAGGCGAAGGCACAGGATCACATCTTTATGGGTCCATACGTAGTGCGAGCATCGGCACCAGCATGGCTGTTTAGCAGGTGCATCCCCCCCCCCCAGATTAAACACAGAGCACTACAATTAAAGTTAGTGTCAGCGATAGTAAAACAATACACTTTTCGGCAGGTTCTGAAAGTGTCAGCCCAATATGGCCGCCTGTCTGCTCTCGGGCTTGCTTTGCAATAGCAGTGCTGTTTATTGCACATCTGAAGGCTTCAGAGTGAGAGGGCGACGGGAGATTATGGTTCGGGAATAATCCCTCTGTAGAAGTGAGGAAAATAAAGAAGGGAGCAGAAGATTATAAGAACATGATGAAAAACAGAGCAAGGCCGGCGGGAAGAGAGTGGTGTTTCGTGGGTGTTACACCAGTGCATTAGGTGATGTTAGGTGAGCAAGAGGTGTTTTTAAAACAAGCAGTTTGGAGTGAAGTGGTTGCTATGGGTGCATGGGGGTGAAGGGGAGGGGCAAACGATGGCTGCCACCTCTCATCAAGCACATAGTCTATAATTGCACTCCAGACAGATGCATTATTCAGGTAAGTGGGGGAAAAAAACTCGGCGAGCGCCCGGCCGATGAGATCGGGAACAATTAGCCTCCTTTATCGACTTTCGCGCGGCACGCCTCAACGTTCGGGGGGAAGCCAGGCAAGGAGAACGGAGAAGGAAACCTGCCCAGCCCGTCTCACATCTCCTGGTGTGCGTGTGTGTGTGTGTGTGTGTGGATTGAGCATTTATTCTGGCTCTCAAGCGGCATGCACGTATTGTTTTTTTTTTTTACACCTTTGCATATAGAAATGTAAACAGGCAAACTTTAATACACATCATCTTATCTTCGACTGTAGCATTACCCTCTTTGACAGGTGTGGTAAGGTGTGCCCAATACAGTATAGTAGTTGACATCACAGGTGATGATTGACTGTTATACTGTGAAAACATATTATGCCACTTTAAATCTCACTGAACTGGCTACCAATCTATTTCAGGATACAGTTTAGTCTTGTTTTTTAACTGATAAAGCCATGCAAAATAAAGCTCCTAAGTATATTGCGGCACTTACGTGTTATGTTGTCTCTCGGTCTTTAAGGTCTTCCGACAAGGACTTGTTAATGATCCCTCGGACTCACTTTAAGAATAAGGAAAACTGTGCCTTTGAGGCGGTGGCTCCCAAATTATGGAATTCTCTTCAATCTCACTGAGGTCTGAGACTGAGAACATTTTTAGAAATAAACTTGTTCAAGCAAGCATTTGCGGTGTCATATGTCTATGGATATGCACTGTACAGTATGTCCTGCTTTCTGTATTATGTGTGTGAAGTATGTTTTAATTAATTAATTAATTGAATTAATTGCACACCCTGCAAATTTTTTAACTGTCATCTGTTCTTAATGAAGCTTTTGCTTCTTTTATTTGTGGTTGTAAAGCACTTTGTGACTTCCGTCTGTTAACAAGTGCTATATAAAAAAGTTGACTTACTTACTTAACTATACTGTAGGTGGTTGTGAGATGGTATGGCCAACCTTCTTCTTGTTGATGTCAATAGACTATAGTAATATACTATACTACTGTGTGTATACTAAAGACATTAAAGCTATTGGTGGTAAACGGAGTGTGAAGGAATATTTGTGGAAATATGAACCAGTTCATTAGGTCCTGAGTTTGATGACGGACCTGTTTCATTCAGTCGGTGGTGAAAAGAATCTGTGCAGTAGGAAGGCGTAGTGATGCATTTTCTTTTTCTTTTAAATGCTAGTGGAAACCAGTGGATCTATCCACGATAGCTTATTTAATCTTCCATTCAAATAAGTCTGCATTAAAAAACATCCCCCTATATAAGCCTGCAGGCTGTTTAATGTTAGTTGAAATGGTTGGCATTCTGTAATATCACATTCCAATCTGTTTGGAGAGGGAAAATCACAGAACCTGACATCACTTTGAGGTCTGTTTCTCTGATCCATAAAACTTAATTAGAGGATACCAGGGAGAGTGAATCATCTATGATGTTGCTCTAGTTTGTGTTTATATTCATTTTACATGTTTTTATGTATTATGGAAGGTAAAACGGGAACCCTCGACAGGGACATTACAAAGAATATTAACCCACAAAACAAATTCACTACCTCCTCATAGAGAAACGCCTTCCGTACTGATAGCAACCTGGGTGAGTGAATATCTAGGTCTTATATTTACTGCACTGTTTGTGTTTTGCTCTAAGTGGGTCAGTTTGTTATATATTGTTTTTCAGAGGAGACTTTGATGTAAAGGGGAGGCGTTCAACAACACGGTGGTCTATGTGTAATCTGTATTTAAACGTATAGCAATTACCTTTCTTGAGGTAACTGAACAAATTGAACTACATTCAAGAATAAATGTGCACTTTAAGCCGTGCATGTATCTTCTAACAATTTTTCGAAATAACAAACATGAACTTTAGTCCCCCTTGATTTTAAAGGAATCTTTAAACAGTAGTCCTGTTTTGATGTTATATATGTGTATAACTGTTTAACAATAAAGGTAAATTCAGCTATATTGCAAGCTAACTGTAAACCAATACACATTTTGTGTATTAACAAATATCTCCTCACATTTTGGCATCTTACCGCTCTCTGTGTATGTTGAAATTATCTGATACTTCTACACAGCCCTGGCTCTGTAAATAGGTAGTGGCAAACACCGCTCACATCCACAAAGCCGTAGCACTATGCTTTGCATCACAATGCATTTTGATGTATTGGGCGGCGCGGAGGAATATTGTTTTGATTTGAGCTCGAATTTAGCAAGCGTTCTCAAGAATATCTGACCCTGCCTTATACAGCAGGAAACTACTAAACAGCCAAGTTAAAAATGTATTAATTCCTTTGAATGCCATCCCAGTGTCCAATAAAAAAAGTATTACCGCTACAAACTACCACACACATATTATACATACTGTATTGGCTCACGCTCACACACACACACGAATGTATGTATACACATAGTATATACCTATAAAACACACACGCATACATACATGTATACTATATACTGTATGCAGGGATGGGCAATATTGATGATGATGTATTTGAAATACATCATCATATTTGAAATAGAAATATAAAATTGTATTTTGTAATTTTGTATTTGATAGCATTGTTGAAAATGGCTTTATATTTTGTATCAAAATACTTTTGTGTTTTGTTTCTTAAAAATACTATAAAACACTTTGTGAGATGTTTACTTGGTGCAGCTTCTGATTGGTAGCCTGGTGAAACCAGACCCAAAATTCACTAACATGGTCTAGAAACTTCCGTTGGGGAATGTTTTGCAGTTGCTGCACCCTACTGCGCCTAAACTTCTGGTTAATTTTTAAACTATTGTGCCCATGACTGTATGCACACACACACAAATGTATGTAAATTGTACACACACAGAATATACACATAAAACACACACACACAGCTGGCTGCCACAGGTGCGATGCTCTTGAGCCGGCGGGACGAGACATATCCTTTTATTGCCGTGCCAGAAGATGTCATCGTCCCATCACTGGCAATGCGAGCGCCTCTGCCGTCACAGGAACGCGGTTTACTGTAGCGTGACGTTCAGCGCCAGGGCGCATTACTCTCTCGTCTCCCCGCCCGTTGCCAGCCCGAGGAGATGGCCCGGGCGCCTGACAGCACGGCAGCAGGTGGATTTCATTACTTCCCGGCCGGGAACAGAGGAAACAAACGCGCGGTCGTGCGCACACACCGCACCGACAAAAACACATGCGGTCTTCATTTACTTGGCACGCGCCTAGAAACAAGGTCACACGAGCGCTAACATGCCGCGGTACACGGGGAACAAAATGCTATATGTCATTGCATACTGGATCGTAAGGGGAATTGGCCTACAGACGCTGCTGTACAATTCCACCTCACGACTTGTCAACGAAATAGACACACGCACGCACGCACACACACAACATACATTCGATCAACTTCATTAATTTCTGTACAATTCATGGCACACCACTTGACAAAATGCCGTTTCTCACGGACAACCATGGACTAACATGAAGAATGACGACAACATACATAACCACATAAAGTGCACAGGCTAGCTTAGTAAGCTGGCACTTAATACGTTAACAATATAAAGAATAGGGACTATAAAAATGATGAGGCGATGGTGATGACAATAGTTTGAGTTGCAGTGCAGGCTTTAGTATGTGGCCATTGCTTAACCTAACTGACAAATACAACAATACTCCTGGCAGCCTTGAAAACAAGTTGAGTTGGCGGGTGGTTGAACAAAACCACACACACACACACACACACAAAACTATTTCAAAATCAAAGGTTTCGATCAATGCTGCGCTAATCTCATTGCCATTTAGACCAAAGTTGATTTCCATCGGCGCGGAACCCTGGCCACGGGCCAACCCCCACGACCTGTCCCTAATCGTTGGAGAGCCCATGGTCCGGTTCAATAAGAGCTAATAGCCAAGCCGGTGTGTAAAGGCAGGTAATTAGCTTAGTGTCTCACCATGCTGAGTTGCAGCCCTTCCAAATCAATCCCGGCAGCGGGACCCATTCTGCAGGCTGCCTCCCAGGACAGCGGGGGAGGCCTTGTTCAACAAGGCCTCCCCTCTTATATAATGATAATGATAATAAATGCTGATTAAAACAGTGTCAAAAGACTTGGCGTCAGCTCACAGCAAATAGACCATGTCAACAAACGATTTAGTCTGCCTTGGAAGACGTGAAATTCATTCAAAGGTTGTATTTTTTTAAAACAAAACAATTATAGTTAAACTTTACAAATGTAGGTTAACATGTTAATGGTAGATTGATGTGTGAAATGAGCACAAGAGAATCATTGCCAGGCAGATAGCAATGCTTCTTCTCTACAGTAGACGAAGCCATGATGAAATCAGTCCATAACTGAAGGCAAAGAGAGCTGCGGCATATGCTTACGGGCATTCTGTGTACCGGAGAATGGACGAACAGGAGTTGTGGCAGTCCCAGTAAATAAATAGCCTCATTAAATACACACACACACACATACACACACAGACACCTAAACTGTCAAACCTCAGCAAAAGTCCTGTTTTTACACCACCCACCCTCCCCCACACAACAGCCTGGCAAACAATGACAGCGAGGCAGACACAGACGGAAAAGTGATAGAAACACACACACACACACACACGCAGACACACACACACACACACACACACACGTAGGGAGATGTTGGTGGTGTCGGGGGGGAGGAGACAAATAAAGAACAATCACACACACCGCTAAGAGGCGTGTCGAGGAAACAAGTAAAAGCACGAGCGGGGTAGCCGTGATTTCAAAAAAGCCCTCCAGTCGGAGCGCGCTGCTGGCTGTACTGTAAGTATGTGTCCCACTTGGTGGGTATCAGTGTGAAAAGGCAGCTAGCAGCTGGTTCTTAGCGGGGGCCTCGCTGGCGCGAGCCCACCGCCGCCCCGGTGCGATGATGAAGACAGATGGACCGGGCCCCAGCCCTCGACGCAGGAAACACTCCCATCCACGCCCCCCTCCCCCCAAAGAGCTGGGAAGATTAGAGCCAAAACTTCCACCCGAGAGCTGATAGCCTACTGAGCGCACAGGGCTGGGATGGAGGCTTAGTGTTCAGATTAGGTTTAGCAAGAGCTGATATGGGAGGGGTGGAAGGGTGTTGGGGGGGTCAGGACATGGGCGATGGCCTAGCCAAGTGGAGCTGTGGCTACTGGAGGAATATTTCCATGCAAGGGTGTCACCTTTACTTGCATTTCTACCCGTGTCTCAGATAATACGGCACGTTTCACACTAATCTTCGGATCAGGAAGCTTTAAACTAAGGTGGCAGTTAGCATAAACACTAAAGCGCGCTCATTTATTGAATGCTCGTAAAAGGGTAACACACAGCTACCCACGTTAACATTTAGCCACATTTCCCAGAAGACTTCAAATCCATATTCTACGGTGAAAGAAGGTTGAACTCCGAAGCATTTCCATTATAGCTTAATAAACATTGGTTTACCTCAAATTGTTATTGTTACTTACTTCATCTTTAGTTGGGTAGCATTTCTATTCGGTAGTGATTAATGAGGTTAGGGGAACATGTTTAGTCAGGCAGTATTCAACCAGTGCACCGGGAGATCTACTCATTAGAACGAAAATAAAAATTCATGCAGCATCAAAATCGACTTGCAAATTTATTCAATAGAAGCCTCAATCTAATAAGCAATCATGAGTATAAAAGCATAAAAGCATAGGTTACCAGATCATCAAGAGTGCAGGGCTGACCTTGTGCATCTGACCTGGAATTATTATTGACCGGTCCTGCCTCATTACTACAGAGGCACAGGAACAAAGCTAATGGTGCCTTTGATTGAGGACATAATTAAGACTGCAACACATCAGCGCATTGGGCACCCACCGCTTCGGTGTGTGTGTGTGTGTGTGTGTGTGTGTGTAGGTGTGTGGCTGTCTGGTTAGCGCAGGGCAGTCATACCTCACTCTCTGACATCTCAAAGGAGGCTCTGACAACTACGCCAGAGCCCATTTGGTTTTGCCATGTAACTTGTGGAGCGCGTCCGCTCTCTGCACGCGAGAGCGGGGTTGGCATCCCTGTTGGGACGGACCCCGGTTACATGCTCGCATTTCTGAAATGGTTTCACCGACAAATGGAATCCTGAGAGAGAGAGAGAGAGACAGAGAGACAGAGAGAGACAGAGAGAGACAGAGAGAGAGAGAGAGAGACAGAGAGAGAGACAGAGAGACAGAGAGAGAGAGAGAGACAGAGAGAGAGACAGAGAGAGAGAGCGAGAGAGAGAGAGCGAGAGAGAGAGAAAGATAGCAGTGGTATGAATGTAATCACATGATGTCGGTTGTATTAAAACAAATGCCACATGGTTTCTCCTTTCAGTCCCAAGCTCCCTGGGAATTTTGCTCATTGTCTGTTTTTGTTTTTTATTCTTTTCTTCTTCTTCTTCTTCTTCTTCTTCTTCTTCTTCTTCCATTCTCTACTTTCCACCTGGCTTTCATTCTCCCCGGCTTTTGCTTAGTTGTGTCCCGTCCAACCAGGGAAAAAAGTTAATAGAGGAGCGGGACCTGAGGGAGCTGATGAGAAAACAGTAGGCACAGATTCAAGCCACATACAATTTGATGACATGACAAGGAAAATCAATAAGAATTCATTGAGAGAACACCGTCCCCTCTACCCCAGCCCGCCCCGCCCCGCCCCCGGAGCTTTTACCGGCAGAACAAAAAGAACAATTGGCCGCTGCCTCGCTGAGGCCAGGCGATAGCCCTCCATAAAATCATTCTCCTGCAGAAATCCATCCATGTGTACTCAAGCAGGGCATTAGCCTTCCTCCCAGCCCCAGGCCCGCCCTTCCCACTGTCCTGTTTTCATACAAGTCGATGCCCCCCTTCCCCACCTCCACTTAGAGTGCCAGCACAGGCCAGACAAAGCAGCACAAGGCTGACTGTTTTCAGGCAATGCCGTGAGAAAGCAGAAGGCATGATCGTCTGGAAACTTTTATGAGTGATTTCATGAAGGCCTGCAATATAACAACTGGCTGAAGTAGAGCGACGTCATGAACAGAAAAGCTCAAGGTGGATGGACACAAAATGGGCATGAAAGCAAAACACAACATCAACATTCCCTACCAATAATCAGATAGCTTTATCATATATTGTGCTCAATGTTCTATTAAGTTTATTAAACCATCCTCTGTTTTGTCTCGGAGCCTCACCTGACTTGACCTCAGGTTTATTCTTGCTGGAGGTCAATACGTAATGGTGTAGCTTTGTGAATATGCTATGGCCACGCTCCATTGGGAAGTGTTCCTCCTAGAGGAAGACTTCAGGTTGATTTTGAAACTATTGGACAGCGTTGAACCAATTGTTTTGATCGCCTCATCTAGCTCTACCACGATTTAGAAACAAAGTCAAAGTCATTTCACTAACCCACGCATATTGGACCGTCAGCAGAGTGGCTGTGGGACCGCTAATGCAAACAGGTTATCCAGACTGTAATCACAGTGAAAAGAAATTGATAAATAGTCGGGCGGAGCCAGGCTAATCTACACTAGCCAGTCATAAAAAAGACAGTCGCCTGACAGAAGGCATTCAGGATTTGCTTTAATGCACACTCCAGAGATTGACAGTCAATGAGAAAGAAAGTGTTGAGACAAAGCACATACAGTAAGGTCAACAGAGAAACCTTTATCAAACGTGGGTCTAACCACAGGAGGATCACATGGGTGGAAGTGCAGCCAAAAGGCCCAGGATGAAGGGCCCTTATCGGACATGAGAGTGGAGTAGATAGGGTATTGATATTGTGACCTTGGAAGAAGAGCACTGTAGCAAGTGTTAATAGCGTTTCTGAACCACGTATGAGCAAAGGTGAAAATAGATAAGGCATGATTGAGCATTGATGAGGATGAGCGTGGCATTGTGATATGATAGCACAATGTCACTGCAAGAATTATCACTTCTGATTTCACTGACATCAGAGGTGATTACTTGCAAAAAATATACATATTTAGTACAGTATAGAGGCGTTACATTCCAGTGGTAGAAGCTAGCTTCAGTAGTGTAAGCAAATTTCAGTTTGCACACAACCTAGCTCCGCATTGTAAACAATATATACAGGTTTGACATATGCAGAGTTAAATTTTCATACATCACATGAACATGCGTTAAAGGAGGGGTTAGCAAATCCAATGCGATCCACTATCAAAATCAGTGAATATCTCCCCAAGGTCCGCTAACTACTGTATCTCTTTGCGTGGTGACAAAGAATCTGGTGTCTATAAATGGAAGCACAACACCATAACAGCCATGGCTATGCATTGGAGGTGCTTGTTTTAATTGTGTGAGCCATTATCAACAACCGTTCTCCAGCACTGCTTACTCCACCTGTAAGTTAAATTGCTTTGAGATTGGTTTTTCAGCACACCAACCTCAAAATGCATGCACTGATCCATCCGTTCTTCTATACCTTCCGGTATAATGGTGGCCATTTTGGCCTACGCTAAATGGTGAACATCAATCCCGTCTTTCACTCCGTGTGTGTGTGTGTGCGTACGTGCGTCCGTGTGCGTGTGTGCGTATGTGTGAGGGAGTTTAGCAGACTTCTACTCTACTCTCTCTAGAGTCAGCACAAAGGCAGAACCCTGTTTTATGTCAAAGTGTCCACATATACAGTAGTTCTCATAAAAAAATCTGTTTTGCGCGCAGACACACACACACGCACACACACACACACACACAGTCCGCATTGCCCTCTCTTGAGCTCTTCATTCGTTTTCTCTGGCTTTTGCAATATTTGAAAATCCCGCACTCGACACCTCTAACAACTGCGACAATCGTCCTCTTAGAAAAGTGTGTGTTTTTTTTTTTTTTTTGCTTTACTCATTCCGCCATTAAAAACAACCGGGAGCAGTTGAAGGTTGTCGTTTAAGAGCACTCCACACAGATGAAGGGAGGAAAAAAAAAAGGTCTATTGTTGCAAGTTTCCTTTTTCAAAAGTTCTCAGAGCTCTTCTTCTGCAGACGTTCTTCGCTTCCTGCAGAGCGGCTCCTTCTTGTGCCGTTCCCCACCCTCTTGGGAGACACTCAGAGTGAGACAAACACCTTGGATTTCTCTGCGGGTGTGTGTTCTCCAAAATATGCCCACGGCCATTATAAATTAATACATACAGTAGCACTGTCTTCCCCCTGGTAATCATGTCTACCGTGAGCCGTGATATTCTACAAATGGAGGGTGTTTAGCACCTCTGTAACGGGCTTAAAGCCATCCACAAATAGTTTATGCTGGGTTAGGCATAAGGCTTAATGTAGGCCCTGTACAGTATGCTGTATTTCTTTGTGTTGTTATTATGAATCTGCTGAATAGCTGTACAATTACTCGGGAGCCAGCGCAGGTTAAACATATTTACATGGCATTATCGCCTTCTAGTAATGGCTCTTTTTACTTGTAACAAAAGCTTTATCTCACAAACACAAAATGTCAAGCTGTGGGATCAGCAGAACTGTGTCGTCCGCTTAACCCTCTCCGTAACGCAGCGCGTCTCCCCCGCGAGCATCGCAGGGAAACGAGGGCATAGTGACAAGCCGGCAGAGGTTCATGACGACCGGCGACGGCTCCCGCGGGCCCAACGCTTCGGTCGTTCGCTGCAGCCCTTGCCCTCTGTCGCGAGGAGACTCGCGTATTAGCGGGAATGCATTCTCCAACACGATAATTGCTGTCAAATTACAGCCGGCGGCCGCCAATTATTACCAGTGCTGACAGGTGTTGGTTCCTCTGTGATGCGCAACATGTTTACTGGAAGTAAAGAATACACACAAATCTGCTCTACGACTCATTTGACGTCCACAAGTCTGGCACTCGGCAGCCATCTTGGTAAGGCCTCCATGAAGTTATTATGGAGAAAATGGGCCAGATTTACTAAATGTTTACATGAGTTAACAGTAGCAAATAACACGTATGCTGATCTACTACCGGTGCGCACGGAGGATGGCGTCTTTCAAAAGTGCAAAGACAGCACAAATTGTTGATTTGCTATGTTTGCCTTAATGAATATGCAATTTGGGGTGTTTCGATGTTAATGTGAAATATAATGGGAGGGGAACATGCAAATACATGAATTTACTACACGCAATGTGATCTATCAAGCCTAAACGCTATTTCAGGTGATTGCGACAGCATCTATATTTAATACGTTTGAAAGGAAGGTGCAAACCGCACAAATAGGCTGGGACTGAGATATTGTTTTCCTTAGAATAGTCTAGTACACCTGCATGAAAAACTTTGAATATCTGCTTCCCAGCATTTCCAGTATACAATACTGTATAACATCAGGAATAAGTGTGTGTGGGTCTATGGGTGTGGGTGTGTGTGTCGGTGGATGGGTGTAGGTGTGTAGGTGTACAGTAGATGTGTGTTGTTTTTGGGGACTACATCGAACTAAATCGTTTTGAGTTAACTATAGCCTACCTTAAATAACAGCAAGAAAAAATTACATTATGCACATTCATATATCTATTATGTCTCAGAGACCACAAACTGAACATCAGCTTGTCTTTATCAGCTAGATAAAGACAAGACTAGCTTGATAACACATCCCAATAGCAAGTAGTGGGGATAGTATGTCAAATGCCCACCATATACTGGCCTTAAAGTGTACTGTAGGATACACAAAGCAAGACAAGACCTGCACACTAACTTAAGTCTTGCAATCTTTTCATTTAATCAAAGGTCCTTTTTGTTTTATTTACGGCATTTACTTTCTCACAGATACTGTTCCATATGGTGTTGTTTCTTGTTACTTTCACTGCTCTGCTGTAACTTAACAATTTGTCTTTTCCACCAACACCTCTAATTCCATCGTATCGAATTTGCGTTTGTGCTTACGGTCAGACTGCATTCTGTCCCGACTCTCCACGGCGGGAAACCATTAAAACACACAATCATCTCATTTATATACTGCTGCCTCCATGGTGTTTGCACCGGTTGTCGTTTACACAATAATTCTTAGTTGATCACCCGTAATACGTACTAAAATGAATCGTGCAATATTATACAATGTCCACGCAATTTAGCACAGTTAGTAATCCGGCCCTATGTGTATAAGTGAATGGGGAGAGAGCCATAACGGCACTTTCAATGGTGACCGGGACATAATAACTGCATGAAATGTACAGTATACAATCACATCAAATCAAACGCTTTTGGTGACTTGTCCTAAAAGCCCCCCCCCCGCACACAGCTTAAGGTTCGGCCGCCATAAAGCAGATGATTGGCTGTATTTTCTGTTACGAACTTCTCCCATTGAGCTCCATTCCATTCAGAATTCTGCATGGGGTCTGTCTATTCTATCATGTGTGTGGCTCAGTGTGCCATTGGTTGTGAAGCCCTTATATCTCTCACCATTGTGGTCTGAGGTGTGTGTGTGTGTGTGTGCGTGTGCGTGTGTGTGGGGGGGTGTAATTAGGTGTTTTGCAGTGAAGTGGATGCACTATCTTCGCTTGTCAGAAGTGACATTTGCCAAAGTGGACACACCCTTAAAGAGTACATTCACCCTAAAATGTTTTTTTTTTTTTTTGCAGGTCTGAGCTGTGATGAAATACATCAATGATGGTGTTAATACTGACAAAATCCACATACTATATCTGAAAAATCTGAATTGTATGGGCTTAAAATAGCACTGCTGTACACGGCATATCCATTTAGAAACCTCCCAAGGACCTGGATGGCTTACGAATGTACTTTTCATGCACCCGTGCGTCATCAAATTTAAATGTCATAATCAGAGGTGGGCTGCACAACTCCCACAGCTCCCGCCCTTGATTGGGAACCTGATGTGCCAGGGGTTTCTTTCAAGCACGCTCATTTCAAAATACATGCTGATGGAGGCCGAGCAGCCAGCAACACCTGCCTCTCACATTCGTGCAGCCCCTCCCCCTCACCTATCAGCTCCTGTCTGACCCTAGGGGAACTCCTTGCCTACTTTTTTTCATGATTTTTGTGTGTTGGAAGTGGGCGGAGTCAGGCTCAAACACTTTAATGTTGGTGCAGCCATATGACATGGGTTATAAGCTATGTAGTCTCAGCCTCTGTCTTTTATTAGCACGTCACATATTAGCAACTCGTGCCGACGTGTGATTCATAGACCCCTGTAAGCATGTCTCACTTCGGGCTCCTTTAGTTTCTGTCCAACTGTGGCAGAAATTTGTCTGCATTGATTCTCATGCTACTAGGCAATATTTTACTTGCCATTGTAACGACATCTGCGCACGACTATAGTCCTATACTGCGAAAACACACTGCCTATTTATTAGACATGGATTATTTAAATGTATCCTGTAACTTAATTAACTAATTAAGTTAATAAATAATCATTTTCATACAAGCCCCACTGAGCTGACAGCATGTGGGTGTGTTGGCACTTCCTACAGCAAAGGACCCGGGGTTGCTTTTGGCTGAGCGATTCCCCGGTCTGTACGGTCTCTGTGTTTAACAGGTGGAGACAGCTATCCTGTTGAGAGGTTGTTTCCGTACAGTCTGTGTTTAACAGGTGGAGACAGCTATCTCAGTGCGATAGGGTGCTCCTTCAAGCTCCGCCCCCAAACATTGTCAACGCATTGCCAAGGCCGGGATATTTGTTTGTGAGGAGTTGCTACACTTGACAAAAGGTGTATTAGCCTACAATCGCAGACCCCACCTTTAAAGCCATTAGTACTGTGTATACTGTATTTTGGTAGGCTGTATAAAGCTTCATTTTGTTACATATTTAAACAAACTGAACTGCAAAGATTGGGGACACTGCTCATTTCAACAAGCAAACCAATACATGACTCATGCTTAAATTATTTGTAATGTTTAAATGTTGCAGGCCACTGTTCGCTCCACAAAATGTAATGAATGCATTAATTTTATATCTGCTCAATTATTTTATCTTACTTCTAGATGTTTTGACAGGCGACACCTTGGTTAACGCTGTATAACGTAGGTGAGATTTAAACCCTTTTCACACCCTACAAAAAATACACAAAACAAAAAGACAACCTATAGTTAAATTAGGTATAGGTATAAATGTTGTCTAGGTTGCCTATATTATTGCAAATTTGTTTTATCTCGAGAAGATAACATTAGGCCACAGCTGCAAACTGTCAATTGTATACCAGGGTGGTTTATTTAACTGGTAAGTGTGTTAGCTTCTCTTATGCATGACCTTTGTTTATCAATACGCACAAAAACAAAAGGTTTGAACATTTATAATATTTTGCTGTTTCAACATTTAAAGCTGCAAATTGTTATAGCTACATTTTGTTAAAAACACATTATTTACATTATAGTAATACACAAAAGTACTATATTTGGCATACTTACATTAATATAATCATTTACAATTTCTCAAGTACTGATTATGTGAATATTTAATCCCAAAAATTCACAACAAATTAAAAAGAAAAGTAAGCATACAAAAGAGATACATACAAACAACGCTGAAGTTAATTTGCTAAATTGCACGTAATTTAAGAGTTATCAATACATAGTAAAATGTCCTTTTGTTTTGTACAACAACGTGTTCGTCTGCTTTCCCCAGAGCACACACTTCAATACCTAATGTGTTGGAACACGTCTTCTTTATTCAAACAAAAAGAACATTTAAAAAATCAGCTGTACAAATAAATCACTATACAACAATTAGTTTCAATATGTTTTTTTTTCCAAATGATTCACTGACTGTGTCAGCCATATAATTTAAGAAAATGTTGCTTGCAGTGCCAATAAGAGTGGCAGTTTGAGATGAAAATAAAGTCTATACCAATTACTGTTTTGTCAAATGGAGTCCTTACTAACAGTTTTGGTCGTTAACAGTTGATAAAAATCTATTGTGCTTGTCTAAAACGAACCTCTAATCAGATAGATTTTTTTATATACATGTATATACTATTCTTCCCGTTGATTTTTGGGTGCAGAGTTCATATCAGTGTGAGCATTGTTCGCTATTTAAAATCTGGTTGTTTAGGCTTGGCACGCGTTTATCTTAAGTGTCTTGGTTCTATGTTTGTGTTTCAGAAAGTTCTAAGGTTCTCTACAGTATTCTGTAAAAATGTCCTTTGGCACAATACTTGGTAAACCCTCTTAAGATCTATTATCGAGTACTTCTACACCTCATGCCAGATTAGACAGGGTGTGTGTTCACATTTCCTGGTTTAACACATTCAATAAACAATAAAATTCCCCAAAATCTCAGTGGTCACATTAAAGTAACCTATAACTAGCCCTAACCAAAGGTTCAGTTAGAGCACTTCTTGAATGCAGACTTAAGGAAATATGAAAGGTTTCTCTTTTGCAGCAATTACAGTTGAAACAGATATTCTGTAACTTCTCTATTTTGATTGAAGGTGTCACAAAAGGGTTTTTTCCAGACCCATTATATTGTAACCCATGTGCATTCCGTACTGTATGTGTAAAACGTGTGCTGTTCAGATTTTGTAGCCCAACTAACATTAAATATATTTCCATTGCAAAGCAATGCAATATGGGAACACACCCTTGCCTACTACGCTAAATGAAATGCAAACGCAAGACCGCTAGCACCTTTTTAACCATACTGTATAGTATTCAAAAGCACTTTAAAAAAACGTGTAACACTCACAGATTAAAGACTTGTTTTTTCCAATACTTAAGGCAAAAACACTTCTCATACAGTATATACCAATATATATATATATGAATTATTACATCTGTCAGAAAATGTTGCTTTCTTTTCTAGAATGTTCCAGTAAACATAATGTACTGCAAGTTACAATGGTGACCTAGAAAGTGTGCTAGAGCTGAAAGTGCGGAATGATCAAGAGAATGCAATGCCCTCTACGTACAAGAGAGACACGAGACCGTCGCCACCTGGGACACAACCTCTCAAGAGTTCTTGACTGTTGTTCTCTGTTGTGTGTGTATTGTTTTAATTGGCAGAAGTTGTCGCGGTGGTGGAGTAAAAACTAAAATAAAAACAAAAATAAAAAGTGGCCGGTATATAAAAGTGCAAAACGCGCCAGTGTGTTTCTTCTATTCCACCACGACCACATGTAGGGATGCCCCTACCCTTCCTGGCAGGCCCAGAGGAGGGCACCTATAGCTGGGACACCTTCCTGGGCAGAGGCCTGGGCCTGGGGGTCCGGGGGTCTGAGGACGAGTCCAGCTTCATGCTGCCGGTGCGCAGCTGGTGGGGCTTGGGCGGCAGCGCCGGGGGGTCCGGCTGCGGCGGTATGGAGAGGCTGTGGGGGAGGGGAACGGGCCTGCGGGGGTTGTTCCTCTCGTATACGCTGTACGGGGGCGGCGTCTTGTTCTCCCGCCGCACGGGCGGCTCGTCCAGGGGCGGCGGGTGCACGTTGTCGCCTGGCAACTCGGTGCCGGACGCCTCCGACACGCTGCAGCGGCTCAGCGAGGAGATGCCGCTGCTGTAGCTCCCCGACAGCACCGGGGAGTGGGACGCCAGGCCCGCCGACTGACACTCAGTGGGGGAGGGTGTGAAGGGTGGGGCCATGCTCTGGATGGGGACGGGGGGGACACAGCAGGGTGTCACACAGTGTAGCTGCACGGCCCTGATAATACATCTAATAAGGCCCGCAACAGTTAATACAGCTAATGTGGCTAGCGCTAAATTAGCGATAACATGACGTGCACTAGCTAAAACAGCCAATATGGCTAGTACTATCTTATACGACTAATTTGGCTAGTGCTAGCTAAAACAATAAATATAACTTGCGTTAGCTAATACGGCTAATTTGGCTAGTGCTAGCTAATACGACTAATTTTGATAGCGCTAGCTAATACAATAAATATAACTTGCGCTAGCTAATGTTGCTAATTTGGCTAATTTGGGTAGCGTGAGCTATAATGAACCATATGGCTAAAACAAGCTAATATGACTAGCTCTAGCACTAGCTAATACGGCTAATTTGGCTAGTGCTAGATAATAAAATACATATAACTTGCGCTAGCTAATACGGCTAATTTGGCTAGTGCTAGCTAATACGACTTATTTGGCTAGCGCTAGCAAATACAATAAATATAACTTACGCTAGCTAATACGCCTTATTTGGCTAGCGCTAGCTAATACAATAAATATAACTTGCGCTAGCTAATACGGCTAATTTGGCTAGTGCTATCTTATACGGCCAATATGGCTAGCACTAGCTTATACGACAAATTTGGCTAGTGCTAGCTAATATGACTAATTTGGCGAGCGCTAGTTAATACAATATTGTATTAACTAGCGCTCGCCAAATT
>JAODUK010024503.1:0-24493 GCA_027564635.1 Typhlichthys eigenmanni
CAGGTGTGTTGGAGCAGGGAGAGATCTAAAACATGCAGGGCACCGGCCCTCCAGGACCAGGATTGCCCACCCCTGGGCTAGACAGTGCAGCGTCTTAAAATGCCTCTCCATATGATTACTGTAGCTTACTTTATTCATATTTTACTGTTCTCACTATGGCCTGAAGACTTACCGCCTTGCTCGTCCAGCATAACCAAAGTCCTGATGCCAGCATCTTTGCTCTATTCACAAGCAACCACCAGATAGAAAGAAAAACAGAGAAACAGAGAGGTGAGGTATATATTTGTGTATGACATACGCTATATCTACTACTTCTAAAAAACAAGCTGTTTCTCTCGCATTCAGCTCTTTTTCTCATTTGAATCCTCCAGTGAAACACAAAGTAAACAATGTTTGTGGTTTGTATCTTTGCATAGTGTTTTTTATTCATATTATCATTGAAATGCCTTTGTACAAATATGTCAAAAGCCCTGTTTCTACCATAAAACTGCTACTGATGATCAGCTATCAAATGCAGTGATTTGTTTGTTTTGTTGCATTAATTATTTACATATCTGGTCATAAGTACTCAGTAGTGCAGGGCCTACTGAATCATTTCAACTGCTGTTTTATTTGAAATAACTATGGCATATAGTCTTTGCCTTGATGACTATATGCTGTATATATGGCATGTTATAATAGAAGCTTAATAATCATACAACACAGGCTATTTTTGACCTCCCCATGTGAGGATGGGGGCTGGTTATTGACTTGAGGGGCAAAGGTTACCTGGTCATAAAACCGGAACATTACTTATATCCTACAAGGAATTTCACAATATTAATGCTGACATCAATGAAGGGTTTTTCAATTAACTGAATTGTACAATATTGGATTGGAAGTGATGCCTATACTGTAACAGTAACCCATTACTACATTTCTTAAAGTCCAGTATTTAACTTACCCATAAACTGTGTTTGTTTTTGTACATACAATATTTATTCGTACATACAATTTTTACATTTTAACTTTTCAAAAGTTTACACTACACAATTTACACACAATTATTTTGTTGGAGCTAAAGTTTGCTAGCCTGGTGTAACCCTCCAGTCCATTGGGAGGTCTTCTCAGTTGATTAGTTCATTTTGAAATTGTTTTTATCGCCTCATCTAGCTCTACCACCATTTGGAAACCCGTTTGACATCAACGTCATCTCACTAACCAACACTGATTGGGCCACCAGCAGGGTGGCTGTACGAAGACTAATGTGAACAGGGTTTCCAGACTATATTCTCAGCGAAAATAAATGTAGTTGAGAGCAATAGTCGGGTGGAGCCAAGATAGACGTTTGCCCCAATTTGCTAAAATTCTATATTGTGGATCACTATAGTTGCATATCTCCGTGATGGATTGCTTTATGCATGTGTAATGATACACATGCAGTATACATATGTATACATATACGTATATATATATATATATGTTTTTTTAAACTTCTGAAATATGCATTTTAACAGTCCAACTGTCAGTGAAAGGCTGGCTTTGCAATCGGTTTAATGTTGTGTAGACTGACACATTGAAAGCAGTGAAACCAGAACCACAGTATAATCTCCACCTGTGTGCTTCTTGGAAATACTGTACAGCGGCTAATGCGTAGTACCTGGCTGTCCCAGATAGACATATCATAAATGCTGCTTGCAAGCACACACACACACAATACAAATGCACTATCCCAACTGCCTGCTCAGCACGATGATAGAGACGGAAGGACACATTGACGTTGGAGAGACGAGAGATGAGCTTTAAGCAACTTGGGCGCTGTATAAATGACTAATTTAGCAAGGCTAATTCCAGGAGGAATCCTAAAGTAGTTCTAATTGCTCTCCGGGGAAATCTCTTGGAAATAATCAACAATGCCGCGCCGTGCTGGGCTTGGCCGAAAGGTGGGTCTGCGCCGCTCGATACCAGCCTCTGAATTCAAATAAGGGGCTTTGCTTTGCCATTCGGACATCCCTAGCATTTTGAAGGTTTTTCAGTTTCAGTTTCATAAAACTCTTTACTAATACTGTGTCTATCTCTCTCTCTCTCTCTCTCTCTCTCTCTCTCTCTCTCTCGCTCTCTCTCTCTCTCAATGGCAGGCTATTGTTACACATTTACGGTCTGTGAGGGTGTGTCACAGCATACTATGAAACATTATCGTAAAAGTGGTGGTGAAATATAACCTCAATCTCTCTCTATCACTCCCTCCTTCTCTTTGTGTGTGTGTGTGTGTGTGTGTGTGTGTGTGTGTGTGCATGCGTGTGCGTGCGCGTGTGTGTATGGTCTGATTCTGAGCCCCAACCTCGCTATTTGCCTTCGTGTTTTTCCCTTTCAGACTGTGGCCGCGCCCTCCCTGCTCTTGGGAGCTGTGTTGATTCCTATTTTCATACCTTCGTCTCTCTCTAGAGGTGGGGGGGGTCTTTCACTTCTCTTCATCCCTCTCTCCCGGTATATTGCTGCCACTCCCCCTCCACCTCCCCCCCCGCCCCGCTCCTGTTTTGCCTTGCGGTGTTGTCACGGAGGTGCAGTGAGATAGGATGACTGCAGATCAATATGACCTTGAGCTGTATTCACCCAGAGTCTGTCTGTCCGTCCAGCCCAGCCCAGCAGCTGTATGTACTGCCTGCCTGCCTTTATCCTTCAGCCTATTGATTGTTTCCCTCCGTTTTTGTCTTTCTCTACGTCCGTACCAGTCTCACAGAGCCATCCTTACAGTGTGGGAACACTGCCTTGGCTGCCTGCATCAAGACCCGCCTACTTGAAAGGAGAGCTATTTTGATTGACATGCACGACGACCAATTACATAACTCATCAAATTGGAATGTAAACTTAAATACTGAGTTATTCATTTTGGAAACTAAATGACACCAGACTGGCTGTTTGCAGGTCTTGTAAAAACCTGTTAAGAAATTCAGCTATACTGAGTCAAAGAAACCGAAAGACTGCACTGCACTATCGACCGAAAAGACACACAGTAGTCTTGGTAACAGGCATTGACTTTTCTACCCCACTTCCAGATAGTGCTGACATGCTTACAGAGTTCTATGTATCAGACGTTCAGCACAGTTGCTTATGTGACAGTGCTGATGACCAGAGGAGGCTGAGACTAGTTCTTTACAGTAGTATCCACTTCATCTGTGTGAGTTGCCACACCTCTCCCAGTCAGTTCCCCCATCTGCCAGTGCCCAGTGGCTTCTCCCACTGGTGCAAGCTGCCCCACCCCCCACCTCTCCCAGTATGGTTTAGCAGCGTATACCACTGCAATGTTACACAGGCGTAGGATTGTCTCAGTGTGAGTGGGTGACTAATATGTCTCTCTATCGCTACCTAGTTGGACTAATGGTGACTAATGACTAATGTTGTCAAAAATATGTTGTTTATATGTTATATGTTAATATATATCTTATATGTTATAATATATGTTATATGTTATGTTATAATATATGTTATATGTTATAATGTTATATGTTATAATATGTTATATGTTATAATGGTA
The DNA here is from genome assembly GCA_027564635.1 of Typhlichthys eigenmanni. Taxonomy (NCBI): domain Eukaryota; kingdom Metazoa; phylum Chordata; class Actinopteri; order Percopsiformes; family Amblyopsidae; genus Typhlichthys; species Typhlichthys eigenmanni. The sequence goes on from JAODUK010024503.1 coordinate 3,515, forward strand.
TATGTTATAATATATGTTATATGCTATAGGTTATATTATATGTTATATGTTATAATATATGTTATATGTTATGTTATAATATATGTTATATGTTATATGTTATAATATATGTTATATGTTATAATGGTATATGTTATAATATACTGTATGTTATATGCTATAGGTTATAATATATGTTATATGTTATATGTTATAATATATGTTATAGATTATATTATATGTTATATGTTATAATATATGTCATATGTTATATGTTATAAGATATGTCATATGTTATATGTTATAAGATATGTTATGTGTTATAATGTTATATGTTATAATATATGTTATAATGTTATATGTAATAATGTTATATGTTATATGATATAATATATGTTATATGTTATGTGTTATAATATATGTTTTGTTTTCTAACATTAGACAGCATCCTCAGTCTCTTATTTGAGACTCAAAGTAACACCAAACAGCTATCGGCAGTAGAATTAATATACTGTTGGTTTGCCTGAGGATAATGTACAGTATGTCTGTGAAAGCCGCACCACGCATACAGATACGTATAAATTGAAACTGAACCATGCATTTCTCCCTGTGTGGTGGCGAATGGTTTAAACAAGCTAACTGGCACTCGTTGCCTGCTGTAAGCACGGTATAAGGCTCATCTGAGGTTTGCTTTCGTCTTCCAGTTAACAGCTGTGTATTTATACATTATTGAAAGCAACTAATGTATTCAGTGACACCAGGGAATGTCTTCTCTGTACAAGGTCAACATCAGCACTGTTCTTGCTAGAAAGCCAACAACTCTATCATCCTTGTTTATTACATGGATGTTAGTGTTGGTGTATTGAGCTCTCCACTCCATTTTAAAGAAGCTATTGTCATGACCAGAGTTGGTTGATCATTGTTGTGGACTAGTAACATGTATTGTGTCGGTAATTGTTAATTTTTCAGGAGTTTCAAATTAAATTACAGTCTGCTGTTTTAAAGGAAGAAACCTATATATGGAGGAACCAACACGATGTCTCTATGTATTTGATGCATTTGGTAAATGTTTTTTATAAATTCATTAAATTGTATATTTTTCTATTTTGAAACTAATCTCTGTAATTGGAACTCTAATGTTATTCCATCCAGTCCTTGATAGAATGATACACCTTAAATAATGTGTATCACAGATATCAGTCTCCCGGGTTACTGGGGTTAATGGGGTTAATGCGTCAGTACATCAATATTGTTGTCAACCCGCTGTGTGCATTACTGTGTTAGGAGGAGCCATGAAGGTTTTTCCCTTACCTCTTCCACCAACTGCAGCATACGACGAGTACTTTCAAGCGACTGTGAAGGGAAAGAAGATGACGAGTTACTCTTTTTTCATGCTCATATACATGTAGACATAAGAAGGATTTAATATCCTTGCATTCAAATGTATTCATTGTAATCCTCCTGTCCATTCAGTCTGTACTGATTCCAAGGTTCAGTTTTTCTGTTTTCTTTGTAGTCTGCAATTACTAGGTCTATTTCTTACAAATATTCTTTATAAGTAATACAATTTATAGGGTACTACTGTAGTTGTATACCTGAAATAAAAGTGAATATTGTAATGTATGCTCATTCTGGTCCCCATTAATAAATAAAGGTTAGGTAACAGGTTTCTTAAAATAATGAGTTTCAATCATAAATAAATCAGTATTCAGATTGTGTCGTGTGTGCGTACTTGCTTATGTATGTTCATAATAATGTTAATTAGCATTACAAGTGACGTTAATTGACTATTTAAAGACAGGTAAAAGTCTAACTAATTAACTAATGTAGGCCTAGACGGCCATTGCAACAGGGAATTGTGGGAAGGAATGTTTGTTTCCAGTGTCTGAAAAGTGTCCACCTTTTTAGACAAAATTTATAAAAACTGTACCCTAATTAAAATAAAACTAATATTTCGTTTATGTTCTTATATACTAAAACATACTTTTTTCCCCACATCACCCAGTCAGGGTGTGTAGTAAGGTAGTAATATATACTTCATGTTTCCATTTCCCCACTAAAAGCATTTGTATTGCAGAGCTCAGCTTGCTGGCAAGATACGCCAGTCAGGAAAAGCTTTCTGTGATATCTCTGCCCTTTAGCGTGGATGCACTGAGCACTCATGAGCCCCTGGAGGCACCCGAGGATAGGGAGGGGATGAGACATTCAGGTGGCGGCTGTCAGAGAAGGGAGAAACCCTATCTTCCTCGCCTATATCTCTTCCTTTCAGTCCATCGGTCCAAAATGGCAGTGGTCCATACTGTTTCTCACTGCTGATGTGAGGCAGTGCGGCACAGAGGAAGCTGTCATTGTGTTTGCCACCATTTTGTGCCACATCCCAAGTTTGCAGACGTGTCTGTGCGCTTAATATTCTGCTCAGCTGTGCCAGTGACTCATGGCTCAGTGGGTGGGTGGGCGAGGGTGGGCGAGGTCTGCTCTGCTCTGGGCTAGGACACTCTTTCGCAATTTCTCTGTCACACACAATGCACTCAGACATGCACGTATACGCGCGCGCACACACACGAACGCACTCACACACACACACACACACACACACACACACACACACTACTATATCCACTGCCTTACAGACTTTGAAACTAGATTTAAGGCATAAAACATATATATTGTATAATATTATTTAAAAAACAAAACTATTATTTTATGAAGTTGTATTCCAATTACATTCCAACTGTTCCAACATCTTGTTGAGATCTATGTATGCATCTTCTGGTATGGAAGTATTTATTGCCTTTTTAAACGGACTTGTCTTTTAAATGAACTTGAACGAGGAGACGGCCTTGTGACATCATAACGCTCTCACCTCATCGGCCAGCTGGTCGGCACGTTGCTGCATGTCCGACAGCTCATTGCGCATGTCTGCGTCTTCTGCCATGGCTGCTGGGTGGTGGGGGGGGAGCTGGTCTCCAACCGGGAAGAGAAAAACCTAGTGGGAATCTGGGATGACTGGAAAAGGAAGGGAGAGATACAAAATAATATTCGATGATGGGTAAAGGATGGTTCAAATAACCCTGATACGGACAACTAGAAAGTCAACAAAATGGAGGACATTCAGTTTACAGTAATGTACATCACACCTTGTTTTTAGACTTGACCAATGAATGCAAAAGCATCATGGGATATCTAAATTCAAACACATTTTACCGTGTGTAAGTACGGTACTGGAAGTGTTGACACCACTACAACAACTCGTGCAGTTGGTGTCTGTATATATATATATATACTATGTCGTCCAGTAGTGCAGTGTAGATAATCTAATGTTATTTATTGATACCTGTGTAATGTTGGAACCTTGCCACACATTTCTAAACTAATTACAGTAAACATCACAATCAATTAATTATTCTACCTTTTTATTAATGAATAAAGAGGTAATATCTGTATGGTATGGACAGACTCCATTTAAACAGGGTGTCCTGTGAGTTTGTCTACCTCTGTGAAGTTTGCACCCCATCTGACAAGAATATGAATAAAAGTATTTCTATTCATTTGTGCACACAAAGTAAAAATGTGTGCGCAAACCGTTTCACATAAATAACAAGTTACATACATTTCAAGTCTATGAGCGAGTCAGCCCATTTTAGCACGAGACATAATATAATAGGAGGGCTGAGGACGTTACATCATTGCAAAATTGTATTTCTCTAAAACGATTTGTGCACAAATTGCTATTTTGCGTGCACAAACGATGCACAAACGAATCTAAATACTTTTATTCACATTCTTATTATATGGGGGGCCACCTCACAGAGGTGGGTTGTCTTACTGAAACAGTCACACCTGAGCCAGATAAAGTTCAACAGTCGCTGAAGATTGTTACGTTGTGTTTGCTGGCCCTTGTTGCTGTGTAAAAGTCTGCAGCGCTCTATACTGTACTTCCCTAACACAGTAAACATAATATATCCATAGCAGCCCAGGCTAAAAGCTTGAGATGAATATATTCCTGCCTCACCTGGCAGCACACAGCAGACAAGCAATGTGCCGTTGTTGAAACTGTATGATTCATTACAATATAAATTAACTGTAAATGTCCTTTTCCCATTGACATGGTGTTCCACAGAAAACCACTTTTAAGTGCTGTTCTCTGTATTCTGTATAAATACTGTAGGGTGGCATAAGGAATAAAGCCCCAAAATGGGCTAGCCAATAGGAATCTTCTGTCTCCCTTCCTTCCAGAGTATAATGGAGGATTAAACGTGGCACTGTGTTAAGGGAGTAGGCTGTCCAAGCAGGGATTTCAGAGGATTATAGAGCGACATACTGTAAATATCTGGTTAGGCTTTCTATTTTTTAGTGTTATCTGTAGGTCAAGAGAGGTTGAGTGGCTAAAAGACGTGTTGAAAAAAGTGCTGTCACTGAGATTGAAACCGAGTTTCTGCGTAAATTGCATCTTCCACCCAGCCAATCCAATATAATACACATTTGACAATTACCTTTTCTTTTTTTACATACAGAGAGAAATACAGTGAAAATAGTCTCGGCGGTACAGATTAAGTAGATCACTGTAAAGCAACACATAGTTAAGCTGCTGTACGGAGGTAGGAATTGAGAGGTAGCTAGACAAATTTAGGGCCGGTTTCACAGACATGGATTAAGCCTAGTCCTAGACCAGAGGTCTTCAACAGGGGGTCCAAATTATTTTAAATTAATTAATTTATATTTTCTTCCAAAAATTAAAGTGTCAGAAAATATACATGAACATAAATAGAACCTGTGCCATAAATACGGTATATACATCTATCAATAATTATGTTAATTGTTTAGTTAGTGGCCTACTTTTATACATTCTGTACATACACTATAGGCCACCCTACACATTTTGGTTCGCCCTACTAACAAGCTCCCGTTTGAGTGCTGCTACTTTGGAGTTTACCTCGGTGGAAGAGAGTGTCACCTCACTACGCCTACGGGTTGTGGGGGGCGAAACTCTAACTGTTGTCTGTGCATATGCATATGCACCAAACAGCAGTTCGGAGAATTCAGCCTTTCTGGAGACCCTGAATGGAGTCCTGTATAGAGCTCCAGTAGGGGACTCCGTAGTTCTGCTGGAAGACTTCAGTGTGCATGTGGGCAATGATGGAGACACCTGGAGAGGTGTGATTGCAGTGGGCGTTTGCAGCGGGCGAAGCTTCGGAGAAGCCATGGAGAAAGACTTTCGGTCAGCACCAAAGTGTTTCTGGAAAACCGTCTGCAAGAGCTTGCTAATGTGGCTCGGGAAAGGGAGGTTTGGGGTCCCCTGCTGGAGCTGCTGCCCCCGCGACCCGACTCCGGAAAAGCGGATGAAGATGGATGGATGGATGAAGATGAGGTGATGTATTAACTTAGTTTCTACTGTAGACTCACTTCAATGCATAAAGTATGATACATGCAATAAGTTGTATCATATTAACAATAAAATAATAACATAAATGATCAGTGATATACCTTGAATAGGTCTTTTGATAACAAACTACAGTACTGTAAGTCTGAGATAACAATAGAGCCAATGCATAACTTCAAGTACTTATATTATAAATGCAATACACCGGCACGAACAGGCACTTTAAACTAGAAATCATCGCCACAGGACAGGAAAAACACAAGGGCTTAAACAAAGAGACAGACAGGACAGAAAAGACAGACCATTGGACAAAGATGAGAGGTGAAACAAATAGGACAAATAACTATTGGACATGTGGCAGGAACAGTGACCCTGAATAGAAACGCAACACAAGTAAAACACAGAATGGGACAAGGAACACTGGGGAAAAAAACATGGACTACATCAACACAACACCCCTGCACGGGTACTTAGAGGGTTCAATAGCTAATATGTCTAAAATATAGATTAGAAAATTATCTTTTTAATAAAAGGTGTTTCACACACTTAGTTGCTGGCAGGAATTAACATTTTCGCATAAAATGTTGAATTTGTTTTTGTATTCAAGCATGACTAATCTGGCAACATGTAGTCTTCACTGTGGCAGAGAGAACAGCAACGTTAAATGGGGCATGTTATCAGAAGCTCACTTTTTCAGTGCTCTCAGTGCTACATTTGCGTATCGCAGTGGCTACCAACCCACAAACATTGAAATAAGAGGCCACAGTCAATTTCGTTTGGGGATGCAGTATGTTTGAAAATATGTATTTCAAAAAGCCTTTCAGATTTTGCACCCCCCCCCCCCCTTCCCCTCTTTGAATATCTCCACCCACTGCTTGACAACCAGCTACTTTGGCGAACATGCAAGCATTGGACCATGATTTGAGCTATGCACAAACATGTCAGGCTGCATTCACACATGAGCGGTAAAACTATGAAGTTTGAAATCAGCCCCCCCTCTGTAGTTTTGAACAAAAACAGTACTTACTTTGAGCGTGTAGTACCGCCCACAAGCTTTCCTATTGGGTTACCGCTATGCTCTGATTTGGCCTCCCACAACGGCAAAATACAATAACAAATAGGACCTGTTCTACTTTTTGCCGTCTGCTGTTCCGCTTCGGCAAGCGCTGCCGTCCCGCTTCTAGAAGCGAAGCGGGAAGCCTTTTTTGAATGGCTTGCTATGAGAGGCTCCGCTTTTCTGCAACGGCATTGCCGCTCATGTGTGAACGTACCGTCAGACTGGAACCGCTATGAAAACAAAGAGCAGAGGAGCCACAGACTGGACAAAATGGGCAAACCCTCCGTGACGTCACTGATAGGTTTTCTCATTAATGTTTTGAAGCTCGAGCTGTGCTAGCCCTGGCGCCGCCATCTTTGCAGTACCTGACTCCGCCCGTAGCTCCATGCTATCCCTAATGATGGGATACATGCGTGGCTTAATATACTTTGAACTGATGAGTTATGAATGAATGCCCATCCCCCGTACAGACTAGCTAGAGAAACCAAAACCTGTGTTTGAACAAGGCATGTTTATTTTTGCTGTAAAGTTGGACATTTTTACATGGGAGTCTATGGGGATTGACTCCTTTTTGCAGTCAGCCTCAAGTGGCCATTCAAAGAACTGCAGATTTTGATGCTTGTGCATTGTATTTATTTGTCAGCACCAGAGATTCCCGCTTGGTTACAACACACAAAAAGGGAGTGTGATGTTATTCTCTGCATGGGATGAAATATATATTTAAACTGCTGTTTGCTGCTATTTAACTCTTTAAAATATAATATGACCTTTAAAGGAGCAGGCACTGAAATCACCACTCTGAACAGGGCTGTTTAGTGTTGTGGTAATACTTTTGGAACATTTCATTCAGACCTCAGGGAACTGTGTCAACATGTGGACAAGGGGCATAATATGTTAGCCTGGCTCAGCCAGACTTTTGCTATAAGATCAATGTCGCTAAGATTATAGTCTGAAACCCTGTTCGATTTAGCGTTTGCACAGGCACCCTGGATGACGGACCAATCAGCAACCACTGCGGGTGGCAAAGTGCGATGAAGTCAAGCGTTTGTTTCAAAACGGTGGTAGAGCTAGATGACGGTAATGTTGATTGGGTAAAAGCTACTCTGGTAGTTTAAAAATGAACCAGAGGTCTACACCTATTACAATGCATGGACACGATCACCAATGGAAGATGTCCAGACCCTATTCAATAAGTGGATTTTGAGTCTGGTTACACCAGGCTAATAATAAGTCTCCTTTATTGAACAATGTATACTCTGCTTCCCTGCAGCCCAATCTATATCTCCCACTCTGCATGTGTGTGTGTCGTGTACACCAGTGTGTTTGTGTTTGTGTGGATGCATATAGTTGTGTGTGACATCTCAAAAATAATCTTTATATCCCTTGAACAAATTGGTCAAAGATTAGCTGCAGCATTATTAACTCCAGAGAGAACCCCTCCCTCTCTCTCTCTCTCTCTCTCTCTCTCTCTGTATCTGTTCTTTCTTTTTATTATTTTCTCTACACATGACAAAAACTGGCCACAAAAAAACTGGCCACAAATGGGCAAGAACAGAGATGACAGGACATGATTATTATATGAATTTATAGGATAATGGCGGGTTGCATGGATGTTTGTTGGACAAATGTATATTAGCCATATACATACAGTAATATACAATGCATAAGCTAAATAATGAAATTGAGAAATTGAGTCAGTGCCTCATAATAAGAGTACAATCAACGAATGACATGCAGGATTACAACATTGCAATTAATAATAATTAATATAAAGTGAATTAAATTAGGTAATTAGACTATTATTATATGGTCTGTCTAGTGGGTCTGTCATAGGAACATATATTTTGTGCACACCCGATATTATTAACTCATCCTTATTAATTTACCTATGAATCACATGGATGTCAATCACTCTCCGTTGTCACTAAAAGACAGGAGAAACGTATTGTACTTGCAAATGTGTTATATTGTGTAATATTGGTGAGTCACACAAAGAAAGATGCCGCTCCACTAAGACCTTTGACCAGATGTGTATCTTCACACAGGAATCTAAGTATACAAATGACACACAGACGCGCACAACACAGTGAGACCAACTCATATGCACACACATTATACCAGGATTTGTGAAATGAATGCAAACAAAGATCAACGATGGAGACAAAACACCATGGCATAAACATAAATGTCAAAAAGAACATTATGTTTTATTATTACACAGATGAATACAAACTTGTGTGTTACTATATTAATATCCCTTTACTTGAATCCTGTTTGTGATGTATTTTCCCTAGTGACAGTCATTGTTTTCAATGTCAAATTGATGTTGAACGTCTAATGTTATATTAACACAACTTGAGCTACAGTGTTCACCATGCTGTACCCAAAGCTAAATCCTCTGATTTCGATCATGTGGTCATTGAAATACAACAATGATGATGAAACACACCAAAGCAAACAACCACATGCATGCTTTAAAGACGGTGTGAAACTGAGATCTAAAGGCAAACAAAATGGCAGACCGTATACACACGTTACACAAACCTGCAACTTGTGATAAGTTGAAATATAGAGCATATACACCCAGATACCATAAACAACACACATATGCACATTATTTATGATATCTGTTTCACACCCGTCTAGATACCCAGCATTTAGACTTGCATTCTGGCCTAATTTATGGCTCTATAAATGTGCTGTAAAAGAGGGTATATGGCTCGTGTGGCAGATATAACCGTTTCCAAGGCAATTATTAACATAATGATGCACACGTCAGTTGCAATTGGTGAGTAATTGGCTGGATAATAAAAGATTCAAACCTAGGGTAGTAGGGTTTCAGTTTGCCACATTTATAGAAGGATACATCGTTCTGGGTCTGTCTGTCCATCCATCTAGCCACACGCACATCTAAAATTACCATGGGACCACTAAAGACCTGATATAAAGTCCTGTCTTATTTCACTCCATATTAATTTCACTGGAGGAGTATTAGTTTTCTTTACTTGGCAAAGATGTATCAGCGTTGTCATACACGTGCTGTCAAATTTCCTTTAATGTTTCCTTTTTCCAACAGGGACAGGATGGAGGATGGATGGATGAAATATTCCTCACTCGCACCGTGACTTGGGAATGGTTGCCAAAGTTTAAAGGTGCACTCCTCAATTGTGCTGTATATAGTACCATGCAGAATTTCCTCCCCACTTCACTGTGTATTTATGTTAAGAAACAAAACTGTGCACATATAGTAAGTGCAGAGGAGTGCAGGGGAGGGGTAGAGAAGGCAGATAGATGGAGACGAGAGGAGTGCAGGGGAGGGGTAGAGAAGGCAGATAGATGGAGACGAGAGTAGTGCATGCATTGTCTTCTGAGTTTCAAAACAAAACAACAACTTTTAAACAACAACCAAAGAGATAAGCAGGAAATAATAATAGTAACCATACGAAAAATCCATTATACAGTCTGTGGCGGCCATTTTAGGATTTGAACAACAATACTATACATTACCAACACGCGTCAATTATGTTGATTCAGATTTATGAAGGGAAGGCAATTTCCTGACAGCCTCCCTTTTAGAGCATAGCAAGTGACAGTACCCACAACCACAAACATGAAAGCATCTCACCATTAAGGAGCTAGCAATAAGCGCTGAAGTGGCACCCAAAATTAATACCATCACTTATTCATTTGGCTTCACTGTAACTGTCCACATCTGAGAAAAGCCTCCTTGGTAGGGGAGTTCACGTATTATGGCCGTGTCAGTGGAGTTAATTAACCTGAATCTTTTCTCAGATGACCTTTTCCAGGCGTTTTAACTCCTGCACGGGTTTCTGTAGTTTTCTCTGTAAGTACATCTAAAGGCTTTGGACACTGTTCAATGCATTCTCCTTATATCAATAGCATACTATCCACATTGTAACCATCAAACCAAGACCACTGGTCATGAAATAATGCACCATCTAGTCACATGTAAACCACGTGAACAATATATTCAGCAATTTATTAAAACAATATTTATTCATGCAGTTTTTGCGTGTCTTTGAGTAAAATGCACGCTCATTGGGTTCAGTCTGGTCATAGTGATATATCACTAAAAAAAAGTTATCTTTTCAAGTTATGCAAAACCTATTACATATTTAATGCTAGAATATGATGAATGATGCATCCAGACAGAGAGAGTGAGAGAGATACATTATTAGAAGAGACTGCAATCCTAGTTCAGACATTCGCGGGCATGAGCCAGTACCATATGCCAATACCTGTATGGGTTTGTGTGTGCAATACTCTTACTGTGGGAGATGTTGCACGTGGGCATTACGAACGTGGGTTCGCTGTTGCAGCTGATGGGAATGTGGGGGAGGGGTTGCAGGGGGAACACAGGTCAAGCAATGGTCATAAAAGGCTGAAATGGAAGGGCTCTCACTCAGGAAGCTGCAGATGTCGTATTGTTTCTATACTGAGTCCCACACAGGAAACACCAAAGGAAGTCCCCAGAGAACGTAAATAGAGTTCATGATTTCCTTTTTTTTCTTTTCTTATGCTGCGGTAATAGGTATCAAAACTGTTCTGCGCCAAATCAATTTGATACCTTCTATTATCACTCTATTCAATTCTTTTTCTTTTTTCTCTTGCATGGAGCACGGTTTGTACAATATGTGATTATGGTCCTCTTATTCAGAGATACACTGCCATTCTGAGTTTCCATTAGAGTATAAAATGTCCAAGATCATGGTTTGTTTTATTCAAATATGTTATCGTCAGCTATTTCTAATGAACGCAGTACTTGTAGGCTACTTTTACATGTTCCTATGGAGCCAGGGCTGTGTAGAAGTATATTTTCAACACGCACAGATTAGATTAGGCAATAGTATGCACTTGGGTCACATTACTTATTATTTTTCTAAAGATGTGTGAAACCTACCATGATGTACACTACCGTGTAAAAAAACTGCACAATTAAAATTGTTTTCTTGCCATTTCTAGTTTTTGATTGGTTGTCTGATGAAACCAAGTGTGGCGATTGGTTGTCTGATGAAACCAAGTGTGGTGATTGGTTGTCTAACACTGTTTTTCAGTGTAGCTCCTATCTGCATTAACATTCTGAGACATCATATAAACATAGACATTAAAAAGCAATTAGTCTGACCGGTAGGCAGAATCCTTAATCATTTGACATACACTACCATTATAATGATTTACTATAGTAGGCCTATATTGTATATAGTTTAGTGTATACGTCAAAATCCTTGTACATACTGTAGGTTATGTAAAGAAGCCATCTTTTGTCAAAAGATGCAAAGGCCATAAAAATGCACATTTCGCAGAAGTGCAAAGCTAAACCTCACTAAGTTAATGACATAATGAAAGAAATGGCTTTAAGTCATGATGGTTATGTCTCTGAGGCATCATTTTCCTTTCTATCTGTGTGTGTGTGTGTGTGTGTGTGTGTGTGTGTGTGTGTGTGTGTGCGTGTGTGTGTATGTGTGCTTGTGCGTGCGTGCGTGTGTGCGTGTGTCGTGTACCTTCAAGCACCTTCAAGCCCTGATGAATACGTCTAAGAATAAAGGCACTAAAATGCACAGTCAACAGAAATGCAGAAAGTTATAATTAAATATAGTCTAGCACACCAGGATTAATAAAGCCTAACATAAATATTGTACAATAATGTTGTTATGTCAGTGTTATAACATTTGACTCCACCTTAGCACTTCTAATTCATTTTAAATTATATATGTACTCAGTGATCTGCATTCAGTATGATTTTGGATGTTGTTTATAAGTACAGTAAATGTTTTCTGTAGAAGCACTGCAGAGGCTAACCTGCATCACCAACCCTATAACCGGCTGCACTGCAGCATCATAAATAAACAGCCCACCCCCGCACCTCCACCTCTGGCTGGTTGACACAAGGACAGCAACCGTATCACAGCAGAACCACTAAATTATTTTCTAATCTGTGAAAGAAATGCATCACCCTGCACTGAGTACAATGTAATGTTTGCAAAAGGTTGTTATTGTCATCAGTGTTATTGTTCCAGCGCCTGAGCACACAAAAGCACAAAATGGGTAGAGGTGTGGACATGTTCCTGTCATCCCGAGCAGATTAACGGGGGATGGCTGTGTTTCATTCAGACAGGAATAAGACGTTTGTAGAAGCCTTTAGCCCCCCACCTATAAAATCTTTAGTCATCTGGGAATTGGCTTCAAGTCAACAAAGGCCTAGCCATCCATACTATTGCTTCCATACTATTGGAAATTATATATACATGCACCTATCCTGTTTCAAATCCAAGACACAAGTTACATATAATAATATATATATAATAATATCAGCAAAGATCATACAGAGGGTGTGTATTTCATTGAGATGTGTCCCTAAACCTAGCAAAAATGTTATAAAATACTTATACTAGATACTTTGGTGTTAGTCACCATTTCTGTTTAACATGGCTGTCATTATTTCTTTCTATTTCTCTCAATGTCTTAATAGTACTTTTTATTTTTTTGTCTTTTTAATTTTATTTTCATTCAGTAATGAGTACTTAATAATGAATGTCTGACAGAAGGGTCTGTCTATTGGATTGTATATTGTACTGTAAATTGTATACTCTGACATTATTTGAACATATAAATAAATCCCATACAAATATGAAAATAAAGGCCTGTCCTCCGGCCACTAGCTCTCCACTCAGCTATGAGGCCTTATGAGAGGCCATTTTGTTTCTGTGTTTTTGTTTACATCAGGGGGTCTCAAAAATGATTTGATAATAGCTTCCCTCGCAGGGGCTGACCAGATACATCAAACTAATTCAGGGTAGAGTTTCCTTGACCCCTGCCTCTCAAATATTGTTTGTATATAAACTGCATCGACCGTAAAGAAAAATCTAAAGAAGAAACATTGTTTGCCTTACAGGCAATTGAGATCACAAATAATGTCTTATATGTTTACAATAACACGAGGGTCAGCTCTGGTAGATTGTGTTTGCCATGAAACAGCATCACAACAATGATGATCTACACGACAGCACTACTGTGACTCATAGGCACTTCAACAGATAAAATGGATGTTCAAGCATTCAAACCTATGATTTCCCAGTGAAAGCTATACTTTTAGGATACCATCATGCTTCTAGAAGCAGGCCACACATCGCTTACAGAAGCAAAACAAGTTAGCTTCAGTTCAAAAGAAAGAACTAAATACCTTATGGAGCATTACTATTTTAAGATATCACTGCATATAATCTAGTTACTAATGAATAACCAACATGGTGCAGAACAATGTAGAAGAAACAGTCATGTGGTTCATGGAGTCCCACGAAGTGCTTGATGCTTGAATAAATACAGATACGGTACATAAGTGTCATTTATGATAATGAATGCATCAATTTACATTTAAAAGAGCAAGGGCGCTTGCGGCTAACGTCTGTGAACTGTTTTGAGGTTCCACAATCTGCCATTGCGGTGAAAAAACTGGTCCATTGGAGTAAACCGAGTTCACTCCCACATGGCTCTGACATGATGTATGAACCCAACAACGTAACTCATATATAATGGGCAGATGCAAAGTGTATGTGACAGTCTCAGCCTGCCATTATGCTGAGGCCATCTGATGTTGAAAATGCTGACATGGCAATTCACCCTTTTCCATGGATAATGAATGGCGCATTTGGTATTCCTAATAGTCACTGGTGATGAACATAGCCAATATATTCTCTGTCAACGGATAGTCAAACAGAGGAAAAACATTAAATTTCTCTGTCTCTCTGCACCATAACAGGGAATGCGCAGCCTGCAGCTATCTTTAAAACAGGAATTAGCACACTCTGTAATACGAACCACATCGTCCTCGGTCATCGGACGGTGATGGTATCATGAGTCATCATATACCAAACAGAACAGACCGTTCATATAGAGTGTGTGTCGTATACAGCTACATCCCCCTCCCTTATCCATATCTCATATCAATCCTCATCAAACAGACAAAACGAAAGCTGCATAAAGGCAGACATGCTACATGGAGGCCATGCTTAAGCCTGGTGGTGGTGGGGGGGTGGGGGTGGGGGGGGGGGGGGTGTGTTGGAAGGGAAGGGGGTCAGGTGCCCACCTTTCAGGCTGCAGTCCACCCTGGTGTGGCCTACCATTGCATAACACCTACATCCTTCATTCTGTAATTACATTTAACCATTGTTTTTCGACGCTATTGCCTTCTCAACTCCACTATGGTCTATGCTTGCACAGTATGATCAATCAATCGTGTTGACGGGAACCCCCTTCCCCAGCACATAGGATAATAGGTTGGTCATTATACAGTATTTTCAGGTGCGCCAGGAGGTCAGACTCAGACCGCGTGATCTAAATAGCAATTCTGCCGCAACGTCAAAACGTCTGTATCACCCTGGATGGCTGTGCCACGCAGTGCCATTGTTCTGGTCGTGTCTGCATCGGCCCGAGGAGGTGTGGAGACCAATGTAACACGCACGCGCGCGCGCACATGCGGAGCATCTCGCGTGTTGAGACGTGGGATCGTTGACAGCGCATAAATGGGAAGAGGATGTTGTTGGGGGTGTCGTAGTGCGGGTTCCACCGCTGTCCTCCCCCTCTCCTTCTCATCGGTAGCCCCCAGTCTCCGCCCATAAAAACAAGCTATGGGATGCACAGGCGGCGCCGCCGCCCTGGCAAGCATTTTGCGCCGGCCGCGATCCGACGGCACTGCGTAAAATAAATTACCGGCGGCAACGTGGCCGCGCCTGTAGCACATTAGCGGCACATTTATAAAGTTAGCGGCCTACTTTCTCTGTAGGCCTAGCGGCTTACATTTTGGATCTGATATCTGCTCATCAAGACTGACGAGCAATCCGAAATCTTTCCCACTCGTTTTCTAATCAGAAATCACGCACACTGAGATACAGCCGCAGGTGCTTTCTTTTTATGTAGCCTCTATAGGCCTATGACACGGAGCCGTCACGGATATGCCATCTTTCACCATTTTGCTGCGACATCACTATAGTTCTACTGCCCCGGTGGTTAGGTGGAGGTGTTTGAATAGAGTGTGAAAATATGATCGTTTTCCACATGCACACGCGTCATTAAAAACAATAGGCTACAGTCCTGCGAAAACATTCACAAAATGTAAACTTACGTTTACACGTTAGCAAAAAGCCATAGTGATACGGTTTGGGGACAGAATATCCTAATGTCACACGATACAGTACAATCTTCCAAGCTCAGCTCTGCCGTTGTCCAAGGTGCTGAAACGCAGAAAACGCCCACAGCTAATACGCATTAACGCTGCATCTTTTCACCATAATGTGAACAGGCTGTATCGTGCTTGAGATGTAGCCCTGCTATACCCAGGGGTCATGAATTCAAGCAAAACGAAATGTCCTTCCATCCATGGACAATTTCGCCCTTTTCTTTAGCCTATTGATTTTGATTATCTAACGTAAAATCTAAAATTACAGACATAGCCAAATCTATAAATGTCGTTTTTAACATCAAACATGCCAGCGCCGGTCAAAACGGATCAAAACTGATTAACAGGATAAATTATGTCCATTATTACCTCCCATAATATAGTAAATGCATTCAAATGAATCCCCATAATGTATCCACTCAATAGAGATGAATATGCCAAAAATCTAAGTCAGGTACAACGTTCGTTTTCTCCTACCTGTGCCCGTCAGTGCCTCGCAGTCAGCAATAACGAGGAAATGTAGCCTACGCGTATGTCAACAACTAAGCGATATCACCTCCTGTCTGTATGGGACTGGACTGCAGCAAAGGCTGAAACCTCCTCAACGCTTCTTCAATGGGGAAAAAGCAGCTCGCGTCAAAGATGGCGGACGCCTTTGACGTCAGCTGCTTTTAATAGATTTATGTCAAAGAAAAGCGAGTGGGGGCCTTGGCAATAACGGGCAGCTGCACTTACGCGTCTACTGTTGAACGTGTATTTATAGATGACGCCAGCCGATGTCATGCATTCATATGTTGTCACACTAGGTGAATCTGTCAGGGTTTCCAAACATGGATATTTATGATTAGGCAGTTTGTTGTCTTGCATCTATATGATAGATAGGCTGTGAGGTGAAGTGTTTTTAGCATAGCCAAACAGTTTAACTATACAAACCAGTTCTGCAGGTATAGCAAATAAGAACTCAAATACTATTCAAGCCTTTCCAGTTGTATGGTAAGTAGTTTTTTTTTATAGACATGAAAGGGCTGGACAAATTCTGACATTATCTATGGCTTGTAACCATTTGTCTCTGGCCAATGCTCTTATAGCCAATGGAGGGCATGTTAAATACAAAAATTCAACACCAACTGAAAAGAATATTCACTTTGAAGGGAGAAAAGTATGTCTGAAATGTATGTACAATGGGATCACTGAGCTAGGAGTTGGTACACAATCTATAATCAAATAGGCTATTATTCATATATATTATGTCTATTCAGCCTCATTACTGTACAGTATGCAATCACCAGTGTCCTTGTGTCAAATAAGTATGTTGATCTGACACAGTCACAGTAGATAAATTATAATTGTTTATTACACATTTAATTGCATTTTGCACATTTACATTGCACATTTGTATTTGAGATCAATGTAGTCTTAATGAAGATGAGAAGCGCAACAGCCCTGGTTCTCCCACCACGGCTCAACTTGGCACTGGAACAAATGTGTTTTCAATCCCTCACAAGAGAACCTGTCTTCTAAATTAATGATAATGATCGCTCTGCATGAAAAATCCATTGAGTGACGAGATCCAGGCAAGAGGGACAAAGAGCATTGTGTTGGTGTGTGTCTGCGTATGCATGTGTGTGTACATGTACATGTACGCACACATGCACACCTTTACTTCAGTCACATTCAAATGTGTCTGCAGTTGTGCATGTGTGTGTATGTGTATTACATAAATTATTACTATTAATGAAACATTTTGTGAAGAAAAAATATAAGAAACATATATAAAGTATATATAAGGGAAAAAGTAATTGATTTAGTTCTCAAATTAAGTTTAATTAATTGTACACATGTTGGAATCAATTGAATCCCAAACTATTCCAATACATCCAGAATAATAGCAGGGATACTAATAGCAGGGATACTACTACTACTACTACTACTAATAATAATAATAATAATTATTATTATTATTATTAGTAGTAGTAGTAGTAGTAGTAGTATTAGTAGTATTATTAGTATTATTAGTATTATTGTTATTCTAATTCATAATATAATTCATATATATTTATAATATATAAAATAATATATATAATGAAGTACGATAAGTCATAATTGAATTGAGAAAATTGAACAATACTATCTGCCTGGACCATGAAACCCTCCTTCATTCTCCCCAGGTCTTCCCTGTCACTAAAGCTTGACGTGTTTCTGCTTCTCACTGGGATTACTGCACGGGGATGCTCAGCTCCTGAGAACAGGCCTTGAAATTTTAATTGAGGGGAGATGTGTGTGTCTGTGTGTGTGTGTGTGCGTGTGCATGTGCGTGTGTGTGTGTGTGTGTGTGTGGGGGGGATGTGTGTCGTATACACCAGTGTGTTTGTGTTATGTGTATGCACAATGTACTTAATTGAGGGGAGATGTGTGCGTCTGTGTGTGTGTGTACGTGTGTGTGTGTGCGTGTGTGCGTCTGCGTGTGCGTGCGTGTGTGCGTGTGTGTGTGTGTGTGTGTCGTGTACACCAGTGTGTTTGTGTTTGTGTGGATGCATATAGTTGTGTGTGACATCTCAAAAATACTCTTTATATCCCTTGGACAAATTGGTCAAAGATTAGCTGCAGCATTATTAACTCCAGAGAGAACCCCTCCCTCTCTCTCTCTCTCTCTCTCTCCTAATTAAAGTGCACAGCAGCGAGAGAGATGGGGTGTTTGGCAGGGGGAGGCTGAACGAAGTGTGAAAGAGTGACAAAACGAAAGCAAGAGGCAGCGAAAAGATGTGAAAGCCAGAGGGGGGAAAAACAGCACAGACAGAGTAAGAGGAGAGAAATGATGAAGGGAAGAGAGAGGTGGATTGTGTGGAGGGAGAGTGTCTACTCTGGTTTGCCGGGTCAATCCTACGTGTGTGTGTGTGTGTGTGTGTGTGTGTGTGTGTGTGTGTGTGTGTGTGTATGTGTGTGTCGTGTGTGCGTGTATAAAGAGAGTGAGTGCATGACCTGCAAAAATGACAGAAGTTGCGTTGTATAAACCATCCTACTGTAGTGTAGACTGCAGCGTAGCTGCAGGGTGCATTTCAAAGACAGGACCATATGGGAAAATGGAAAGAAATATTCCTGATACTTTTATTATAGGTTGTATAATCATTGTGTACAATGTGAATGTACTGTATATGTTTATTGTGAATCGTGTGTTGATTTAGGGCGTAGATAATATCAAAGTTGTGCTCTGTGCTACTATATCACCTTTGACATCTGATCCAAGTGACAGTGCAGCAGCAGAAGCGATACAGTCAGCTTTCATCCTCTCAGCGGGTAGTCAGCCAGTCATCCTGTGTATTTGTTCACCACGGGGGGGGGGGGGGGGTTTGCTGCAGCACCCTTGCTGTGACTCAGCATTTAAATCTCCCCCTCCCCCCTCTCTCTCTCTCTCTCTCTATTCTCTCCCCTACTATCAGCCCTTAGTCACACAGAACACACCATTAGAGTGGTTCTCTGCACTGTCACGACATTACACGCTATATTATTAAGCCGTCACGTCAAAATTGCGTCGCCCAGACGACCGGTCTGACTTCGCTTGTACGGTATAACCACAATACTCCGGGCCGGGTTTAACGCACACATTACACATCAGGGAGTGTGTTTTGTCAGGTTATCCAGCCTCACAAAGAACGTGACTCAGAGGAATGTTCTGGATCAGTCTGTGAAATCTATGAAAACCGAACGTGTCCATATACCGTGAAACACACTGGAATAAAACTAAAACCATATATGTGGATCGGGTTGTAGCATGATGCAACATACACACAATTATACAGACAATTACATAACACACAGAGAAGAAGATGAACTAAAAAGGGACAATGTTGAATAACAGCATATTTATATGCATGCAGCCACTGGCAGATTTCGCAGCATACAGTAATATACACAAAATGAATCCCTTACGTTTGACATGTTTACCCACAGCAGTGTGGTGAAGTACTTTCAAAGCACCCGGGCTGTGAGTGAACATGTCTCCGCAAAGCTCAGAGAACAAAAGAACCAGGCCTCACCCAGCACAACACACAGACTGACATTCAATCTGATAATTGGTGGGGGAGGGGGTTAAGTGTGTGACCTACAGTAAGGTCTGAGGCCGGCTGTCAGATGCAGCATTCATCTCCATCGATCTGTAACTCCACACTTGTTTGGCCTGCTTTCTCTCTGTCTTACTCATTTCTTTTCTCATCTTCTCCGTCCTTCTGCCATGTCCATGTACTCCATCCAAGATGATTGATGGAGTACAATAGGGACAACGCTGAACACAACGCAGTCCAGCTCAAAACAACAGAGAATACGACACATTGTAACATGACACAATATAATAGAACAAAGTGTAACAACAAAATATCACAAAATATCACAACACAAAGTATACTACAAAGTGTAAAATCACAATAGAATAGAACACAGGATAAAAACACAATATAATGCAACACATTGCAACACAAATGCCACATAAAACTATAACTATATGAAAAGCCAGAAGGCAGCTTCGCTCCTGGATAACCAGAATGTGGCACATTATTTGCCAGCTGAACTCAGAAATGTGCATACTCTTCCATATGTGCATACAGACATTTTACATGTGTGTGTGTGTGGGGGGGGGGGGGAGATTTCTTGAACAGCGGAGATTGTCTTACTGCATCAGTAGGTCTGATATGCCCAGTGAGCAGAGGAATGTATGTAATGACTGATTGTTGTTGAGAAGATTGATGATGACAGATTTAGGAATGTCTGTGCTTAGTCACATCTCTGAATGACTTCATTATGTGGATAAAGAATTAGAATTAACTTAAGTCAGTATATATTTTATGTGTATCCATTTACCATCTGTATCAATATCTGGTACTGTAAACATGCAGCAGTTACTGGACCAGTTTACAGCATTTAATATCTTGCACCTACAGTGCAGTCTTTGTATGGCTGTGTGTGTGTGCATGTGTGTGCGTGTGTGCGTGTGTGTGTGTGTGTGTGTGCGTGCGTGCGTGCATGTTTGTCTCAGTGGGTTTATTTGTCTGGGAGAGCACTTACGAATGTGCACGCATTTATTATCATCTTAGCCCATTTTCTTGGTGTGTGTGTGTGTGTGTGTGTGCGTGCGTGCGTGTTCTATACTTCCCACACTACTACAGTTCATGCATATAAATGTTTCGTTTTAGCAGATTGAACACCCGATCAGCTGCGAGTGCCTGGCACCTGCCTGTTGCCATGGAAACTGGGGATCCTCCGTGCGTCACCTGTGTCCATGTTTGGTTGGGTTTCCTGGTCTAATCTAATCCGCCCCCTCACTCTTTCTGTGCGGCTCGGTTCCTCCCTGTCTCTATAGCGTTTACTCTTCTACCCCCC
>JAODUK010024513.1:0-24492 GCA_027564635.1 Typhlichthys eigenmanni
GGGAGCACCCTATGGCATCGACTGGATTTCTATATTATCAATAATGTAGTTATCCGATTAATCGAAGAGATAATCGACTAATCAAAAAAATAATCTACAAAAAATAATCGTTTGGTACAGCACTAGTAGCAACGTCATGTTGGCTTGTTCTGCATATAGCGCAGGTTAACGTGTTATTTTAATGGCGACTGTTTTCCATCGCTGCATTCATAAACATCCAATCATTCTTATCTGCATTGGCGAGATGCGAACAGTTTCATAAATCACACGCGAGCGCTCTCTTAAGATCCATTCTGCGCTCGGATCTGCGCTGGGTTCAACGTACGATGGATAAACGAGGGCCAGTGTGTGCAGCCTGCAGAGCGTTACAAACAACACTGGTGGATCAAGGAGACTCACCAGTGCAGGGTAGGAGGGGTATCCCCGGCACTTGGCCCACACCAGGTCAAGAGGCTCCAGCTCCGTCTCTTCCTCGCACGACTGGCCTCCGCTTCCTGTGCAGTGCAAAAGCAGCGCGCTCACATTGTGAACGCTCTAAACAAGTAGACCACGCAGTGCAGTGCTTTGTTTGGAACGTCGCCACGGCGACTAGAAAAAGAAAGACCTGCCTGTAGCGGCGTAAGGGCAGTCTCCGTTCACCATGTCCGGGAAGGGGACCTTGGACAGCGCTGGCTTCCCTAGGCTCCGCCTGGGCGTGGACCTGCCAGGAAACACAATAACACATTGGTCAGCCGGCAGAGGCAGACGGCCAATCAGATGTAGCGACAGAGACACTGGTCTTACACTTCCTTGTGGAGGACCGGGCAGGGGCTGCTCTCAGAGTCGGAGGCAGTGTCTTTGTGCTGGCTGTAGCCATTGGTGAGTCCTGAGGGCAGAAGAGAGGGCCACGTAGCGCTGGGTTCACATTAAAGTCATGCACTCCGTTACGCCGGAGGTCATTCATTTCAGTGAAGACCGTCTCAACGGAGCGGAATCGGAAGGCCCCCTAGCGGCTCAAGTCTCCGTTAAGAAACGGATCCGTCACACTTTGAAAATGTTTCAAACTTTGCTACGGCTAACCGGGAGTTAGCATTGAAATATGTGGAAGTATATCACCCATTCGGAAATGTTCATGTCAGTAGAACGTGAATAATATTTTACACTATTGTACTGTTTACAAATAGGCCTACTCAAATGTTTGCTGTTAATTATTAAATGTATAGCTGCAATCCATAAGCAAGCATTGTTTCAGCTACTTGATTGTGATAACGATCAGCAGTCTTATCAAAAGTGCTTGCACAGAGCGACCACGAGACCTTAATCTTCGTTGCGGTGCAATGACTACTTCGCTGCCTCAAGTAACTGAACGAGAGCGCTTTGCCCCGCGTGGCGTACGTTGCCATGTGAACGAGGCGGAAGAACCAGAGCTGCTGGCAGAGGAAGAACTGAACACAGGAAGCCATGCCACTGACCTCTTTCCAGTGGGCGCTGCGGGGTCTTCTCCAGCTCGCTGTCAGAGCTCAAGTCTGGCCCTGAGCCGCACCTCTCGGGCGTGGCTGGGGCGGGGGGGCCTGGGACCCTCTGGGGGGTCTTGACAGGGGTGGAGCATGGCGTAGAGGAGGAGCTGGAGGAGAGAGGAGCAGCGCCCACTCGGTCCTCTGGCACCTCCTTGCCGTTGTTGAGAACGGCGCCGCAGTCTCGCTCTCTGAAGAGCTTGGCCCCATTCTTGGCCTTCTTGAAGAGCACCGAGGTGCGCCGGCCCACCCCCCCTCCGGCGGGGGGCCGTGGGGGAGTGGCCAGCTGCGGCGGGGGCGGGGCCGCGTGCTGCCCCTTCTCTGCCGATGCTTCAGCGGGCCCTGGGCCGTCGCTGTCCAGCCTGAGGCGCTTGCACGGCTGGCTCATGGACTCCCCGGAGATGGGCCGCAGCGTGGGGGGCTCCAGGGGCGTGTCCCCGTGCCGTGGAGGGGGGGGCGGCCCCGTGGGCTCCAGCGTCGGGGGCGAGGTGGAGGTGTGGTCTTCTGTAAAGGGGGAGGGAGACGTGTGTCAACAGCAACACATCTTGCACAGGGCTCGATAGCATACGTACGTCATTTAAATATATGCATTGTCTATATACAGCATATTAGCAAATGGAAGACAGGTCAGGTGTCGTGAATTAGGAACGGTCACCAGGTATGTCTGGCGTCACGTCTTGATTGTCACGCCAACTTCAACACACACGCTGTGCTCAGTGAAGAGGTGAAATGCGGCTGTGTAGGGCAGCGTTAGACAGAGCAGTCTGACATTTGCACTCAGATCAGAGTGCTGCAAACAGGTGTGCAAACAGCATCGACATCATTATCAGCAGGGCCACTTCAGCTCTGTAAGCGTTTGTGGACATCCCTTATTTACTCACTGCTACATTATGACAAAGCAGCAGAGCACAGTGTTCCGAACACCGCCTCTACAGTAAGGCAAGGCAAACTACAGTATCTGTTTATTTTTACTCCTGCCTATCTATGTTCTAGGGGTAGGCTGGCACGCTGTTGTGTGTGCAGAGGCTACTGCTGCCTCCTCTACAGAACCAGGGAACCCTTGGTGTGATATAAATGATAACATGGCGTGATGGACAGAGGCTGTGGCTCACCTTTGTCAGATGAGGATGACGCCTCTGGGTGCCTGTGGTCGCCGTCCCCCTGTTGGCCATTCCCCGCCTCCTTCTCCTCGTCATCCTCCTCCTCTGCGGCGTGCCCGTTGGACAGGGTGTGGCGCCGGCCCTGGCCGTAGCGCACGTTGTGGATCTGGCGGCGCAGCAGGCGGACGCGTCGGGTGCGAGCCCCGCCGGGCCGCATGGAGGAGACAACGTCCAGCTTGTCCAGCAGCTCACGCAGCTGCTCCTCCGCGCTCATGTGCAGCCGGTTGGCTGGCTCCAGCAGGCTGTCCACTAGGGGGCGAGCAGGCGCCACAGCGTTATGGGCTTGTCACATACGCTCCATCCTGCACCCTCCCGCTCATGTGAAAGGCAAATCTACTGCTCAGAGTGTCTCGTTTTGAGGTAACCATGGGAACAGAACAGTAAACAAACAACGTAGATGAACTTTATCAAATGTAGTTTTAACGGTATTTTCATAAACCTAGCCTACCTTATTTATGAATTATACAGTATGTGGTGTTCAGTGTTCATTTTGGCAGCAATTTTAGATTTAGTTTTAGTTGAAAATGCTTAATAGTTTTAGTCACATTTTAGTCATTTTAATTCTAAATAGTTTTAGTCTCTTTAGTCAACAAAAACAGAAAAGCGTTTTTGTCAACAAACAACACGTGAAACACATTCGTGGGAGTTCTGCTGAAAATTTGGGGTAATCCCGAAGAAAAGCAGAGTGGTCAACGGACACCACACCTGGAGTGCCTGTTGTAGTTTGTGTTTCTGATGAAGTTGGCGACAGGGTTAGCACGCTTGTGCGCGACCGTCCAAGATGTTCAAGTCAAGTCAAATTGTTGTGCTGGGTGAGAGAGACTTTAATAAGGTAGCCAGCGTCCGGTTCACAAGACGCATTGTTTAATAATAAAAAAGGTAAGGTAAGGAAAATACATATTAAATAAGCTTTGCATATTTTGCGCATTTTCTGTCTGATGTAAAAGCTTAAACGCGAGACATTTTTTAATAACTTTATGACAATCCTATTAATAATCTGTCAACTGGTTCGGCTATATGCTGCTTGCTACCTTACATGCCTACAATTAAGAAGCATTGTGTCTACTCATAGTACTTCCCCACAACCCGCCTAGCCCGCCGTCTTCTTAATGAAAATGTATTGAACACGTGTGAAAAGCCCTTTAGACAGAGGAAAGCAAATCAGCTAAACCCCAGCCGGCCACAACAGCGCCACATACCGTCCTCCCAGGTGCAGCTGTAGAAGTCCTGCTTCTGGGGCGACTCGGGGAGGTGCATGCCCGTGTCGGGGTCCAGGCCGGCGTTGGAGGCCTGCCGGTGAGCCTGGCGCAGGATGGCTGCGCCCAGGTGGCGGAGGCGCAGTGCGGCACGGTGGAACAGCGTGTCCTTGGCATTGTACAGCAGGCAGTTGGCTATGGTCAGGTTGAAGTCAGCCTCCAGGTCGCACACAGAGCGGTAGGCGTGGCCCTCCAGCTTCACACGCATGGTGGAGAAGTCCATGGGCTGGCTGATGAACTCCAGGTAGTCTGGGACCTGAAGGGGGGTGGGGGGGTGGGGTCACATGCACGTGAGCTTACTTACTGTGCACTGGATGGTTCAGGACATCACACACAGTGTGACCACTAGCTACAGCATGTGTGTGGGTGGGTGAGGAGAGGCATTTGATGATGCTTGGTTCTCTGTGTGTGTGTATGTGTGTGTGTGTGTGTGAGAATAAATCATGGTATTTGGTATGTAATGTTTTTTTAAACTCATTTGGAAATTAGTTTGTTTTTATACTTCTATTATATTTCTTTTATATTTAGGTATGCTGCTTTGCAGTGTGCTGCCTTCTACAGAAGGAATACAGTTGTTTTTATTTTTATAAAACAATTAACTATATAACTAATCAATTAGAAAGTAAATAAATAAATACATGCATAAATACATTGGTGTATAACATTTCCAACAATGATCCTGTCATGTGTGCACCGATATGAACCACGCCTGACCTCCTTGATGTCCACAGGCTGTGCAAAGATGTGGCCCGTGTCCTTCTCTTGCAGCTGGTCCAGTGTGGAGCGCAGGAGCACTAGCATTGGGGTCAGCTGCATCTCCACGGTGGCCTGGTGAACCCTGACCTGCATGGGTAGGAGACCACAGGAAACAGAAAAGAAAAGAGTGAGATGCAGAAGGATTAAGGCAGGGGTCTGCCACCTTCACTATCAAAAGAGACATTTGTGTCCAAAATGTTTTATTATTATTATTATTATGAAAATAGTTTTTTTAATGTTTTATTTATCTGTCTGGAGCGGCAGAAAATATTATACTACGTACATTACTAATAGACATGAATGAGAATTAATTAATGTTTTCATTAATTAACCATGTCTGGTGACTTGAAAACAGAATATACTAAATACTAGCCTAATACCCAGCTACTGTGCACTCACAATTTTGCACGGGCTAGATCAATTTGGATATGGTTGAAATCAGAAGACAAAATATAACCTATAGAGTTCTATGATGTTTGTAAAAGCCACAGGGAGCCACTGTAGAGGGGCTCAGGAGCCGCAGGTTGAAGACCCCCGGGTTAGGCAGAGGTAGACATTTAAGAATCACTAAGATTAGATCACGATAACTATTTTTGTTTGGAAATATATATAGCATATATATGCCCAGACATAATTAATAAACTATATTATTGTCAGAATCATGTAAACAAAGTTGTTCTGCTATTGTCATGTGACTTCAATTGTCAATTAAACTATTACATTTAATACTAAACCTTTAAGCAGAAAAAGGCACATTTTTGCATTTTTTCTTCCAAACGTAGTTGGCTTGAATTATGCAGTAGTCAGGAAAAACACATTAAAACCTTGAGGAACACTGTCTGCTCTGTGTGTACAGTATGTGGAGAGCACAGAAGCAGCACAACATGGCTAACTTTCTTATGTTAGTAGCACGCATGTGGCATTATTGACATCTGAAAATTTTAGTTTATGTCCAAATATAGCAGGATAAGTCGATAGAGTAATTATCAATACAGGCCTAACTAAGACTAAATCATATAGTCTATATGATTAAGATGTTTGCACTATGAGCAAGCATACATGGTCTATATTATAGACCATGTATGCTTGCTCATAGTGCAAACATCTTAATTAACACAACGTGTCAAATGATATCTTCATGCAAACCCAAGCTAAATGGGACCTTTATGTACGTAAAGGTCCCATTTACCATTACTACATGCTCAGACAGGTGGCCTGTATCAAGTAGCACACGTATACATTGGCCAATTCATGTCCTGGTACCTGCTCTCGTTTCAGTTTCTCCCTCTTGCGGATGAGCTCGACCAGCAGGCGGACTCGTTCCAGGTCGTGCCGGAGCTTCTGCCAGTACCTCAGCGCTTCCCTGGCCGCACACACCTTCTCGTCCACCTCAGGCTGCACACAACAAACGAAGAGGCAAAGGAACGCATGTACTACTTAGTCCTGTAGGTCCGGGCTGCCTCTGACGACACAGCACAGTGGCACCAACATACCGTACTGCTGTGCTCTGTGCTCCTGTGGGGCTGGACGCTGGTGTGCAAGCGGCGCACTAGCGGCACACCGTTGCGCGACTGCCTCTTGAGCAGCCAGTAACTGTGCAGCCTCTGCATGAACTGGTTCTTCTTCTGGAACAGGATGCCCTTGCAGATGATGTTCAGCCTGTGTGAGTGAGTAAGAGAGTGAGAGTGAGAGAGAGAGAGAGAGAGAGAGACCACCGTTAGCCTTGGCATCGCCGCTCCTGTAGGCAAGCAGTGTCGTCATGGTAACGGAGAGCATTTCTTTTATTTGAATAATATCTTCTTGTATGATGGTGTTGGCTATACATTGCTGTGAGAACCCAAAACAATGTCCACATGGGAACAATAAAGTAAGTAAGTACGGATGCCAACCTACCTACCTACCAGTGATGTGCGGGTCATGTTGTTTACAACCCGCACCCACCCGACTCTTTATGAGAGCCAACCCGTACCGTCCGAACAAACAAAAATATGCATTCAACATCAACCACTCTAACCCAACCTGCAAACCGCCAAATTGAGCCTGTATAGCAATGGCGATAGAGATACTGATTTCTAATTTAACGCACGTTTGACCTTTCAAAAGGGACATAACACTGACGCAGACAATAGCAGAGCCACTAAAGGCCTAATGTCTCTGGAGCCACGGCAGGCTACAGCAAAGTGAGTGAACATGAGCAAAAGCCTTGCTAAACTAGGCTTATTTCATTGTTCTGGTTATCTGTTAGCAATAGGCTAAGCTAGCATAATACTTGATTGCATAGCCTAGGCTATAGGCAGAAGCACATCTGCATATATGCTATTAAATTAACAAAGTTTACTTAGGTCAAACAAACTTTATAGTTTGGTATGGCTAATGCAGATTAGTCTATTATTGACAGCCAGGGCATGAGGGGATCTGCACTGCTGCTTCAGTACATTGTCTGTGCAATGTGAGTGTGTGTGCTTGAGAAAGCAAGCACCGGAGGATCCTCGCTCGCTCACAATGACTCAGTAGATATTTCTTACTTTGTGGGAACGCTACGTTGCCTCATTTTGACTGGACCAACCTGCAATATTTTCTGATAAGCTTATCCGAACCAGCCCGACCCACGGGGCCCGCACATCACTACTACCTACCTACACTAAAGAGTGCATCTAGGACAGTGGTCCTCAACATTGGACTGGTTCTGGGGACCCACTGTGCAGCATTTTTTGATCTCTGCTGCTCTGAACAATAGCCTGGTGTAACCAGACCATATTCATTTTGTGAATAAGGTCTGGCCACACTTCATTGGGAAGTGTTTGCATTTGTTTCCTCCTACTTGGCGTAGACCTCAAACTATTGGACCAATCGCCGTTGCTACAACGGCTTCGATCGCCTCATCTAGCTCTACCACCATTTCGAAACACAATGATTTCAACGTCTTCTCACTAACCCATGCTGACTGGGCCACCAGCAGGGTGGCTGTGAAAACGCTAATGCGAACAAGGTTTCCAGAATGTAATCTCCCAGGACCAGGGTTGAAGAGCACTGCTGTAGAAGAGCCCACCTGTGTGAAGGGATTTCGGGCACGGCCACAAGCGGCGACGGGGTGTGCAGCAGCGCCACAACGTCCGCGCTGCTCTTCCCTTTGCGCTTGCCCCGCTTGGCGGGGCCGCCGCTCTTCCTGCCCCGCTTGGGAAGCGGCGGCGTCTCGGTGTAGGCGCAGCGGCCCCTGCTGGCCCGGGCCCTGCCGCCCGCCACCCTTCCCCCGCCGTCCTCCCCGCCGCCTCCGCCCCCATCGTCGTCGGGCTCCGGCCCCGGCGGCGAGTGCGCCTGGCAGAACGCCGTCTTCTTGACGGAGAAGGTGGTGCCGTGCGCCGTGGTGTCGCGCACAGGCTCGATCTTCATGAAGAGACCGGCGCGCTGCGCGCACGTGACGTGGAAGGCCGCGTAGCAGTTGGCCCGGTGGCACTGGATGGACGCGCCGCGGCCCTTCTGCTTGCACAGGCAGCACGTCAGCCTCCAGCGGGCCGGCGGGATGTTGGCCACGCCCTCCACGGGCTCCAGGAACACCGTGTTAGCGAAGCACACCTCGGGGATCCAGATGGCGCACACCACGTGCGCCCAGCGGCCGTCGCTGGTCTGCTTGAAGGCCCCGCCCCGGTTGGGGCACATCACGCAGTCCACGGGCTTCTGGGGCGACTGCAGGCAGCAGCGGCACAGCCACTGGCCCTCGGGGATGTACGGGACGCCGTAGCACTCCTGGTGCACGGCCAGGTTGCACGCGTCACAGAACAGGATGGCGTTGCTGTTGAGGCACTCGTCGTCCAGGCACACGCAGCAGAAGGCGTCGGCGTCGTCGGCAGCGCTGTGCGATGGCGCTCGGCTCCGCGCCTCCTGGTACGCCTCCTCCTCCAGCCGGTCCACCAGGAGCTCGAAGGTGTCCGGGGGCACGGGGGCGTGGCCCGCCGATGCTCGCCCGGCATTCACCATCTCCAGCCAGGCAGTGTCCTCCTCGTCCATGTCGTACTCGGCCACTGCCGCCTCCTGCAGCTCCTCCGGGGAACACTCCATGTAGCGGTAATAGGCGGCCGGGAGGGGCGGAGCCTCGGCCGCCTGGAAGGTCTCCAGGAGGCGGAATTTGGGCTCCGGGAGGCTCAGGTGGTGGGGTTTGTCCGTTCTGTCGGGGGGCGACTTGGGGGGGGGCGCGTTGGCCTTGTGTCTCTGGGGGGGCGGGGTTCTGACGGAGGACAGCTTGGGCTCTTTCCGGCGGGAGCGCGGTGACGCCGCTTTGCACGGCGACGCCACTTTGCACGGCGCAACCGCTTTGCACGGCGACGCTTGCGGCCCGGTGGCGGGATGGGGCGGCCGCTCGCTGTTCTCCTTGTTGCTGTTGCACTCGGCGATGTCCTGGGCCATCATCTGGTCCTCGGTGATGACTGCCATAGGGTCCAGGATGGGGATGCGGTGAAGCCTGCCCTCCAGGTCCACCTCCACCACCTTCTGGGCCTGGGCGTACGTCAGGGTCTCCCGGTTGGGAGAGGCCTTCAAGCTGTAGGGGGACGGGGAGCGCTGGCGCCCGCGACCGCGCCCACCGCCCATCTTATCGGACCGCCGGCCGCCGCCTCCCCTCCCACAGGCCGGCTGGGCTTTCCCACGTGGCTTCCTCATACGCCCACTGCCCGGGAACACCACCTGCTGGAAGGACAACATAACATTATGTATATCAAATATTATTATAATATAATAGCATTCACTCAGTAGACAACATAACATTACGTATATCAAATATTATTATAATATAAAAGCATTCACTCAGTAACATGTCTGCCCATTCTACCATAACCATGGCAATACATGAAAGGGGAGGAGCTCAACACGGACACGAAAACTACACTTTCTAACGGGAAACTGTTATGATGGAATCTCAATTAGTTTAGCTTATTTGACAGTTTCTGTGTGCTCTGGAATAATAACAGCATTTAACCAAAAATGCCATTTTGGTGACAATGGCAGAAGATTCCTCAAATCACCCAGAGTAGACATAGTTGTCATTAAATGATTTATCAAGCACTGAAAATAATCAGGTCAAGTGATTGCTGTGATATCTACAGAGAACAATAGAAGCAAATGACAGGCATGATTGAAATACAATTTAATGTAACAACATTGTTGTTATTTTACAATATCAAACCTAACCAGGCATCATATGCTGCTGCCCTAATGGCAGGGTTATTCTCTGAACATCTGTAATGTAAATAAAAACAGTCCTTTACACACTAGCATTACAAGTCACCAAACCAAACAGGCGAAACGCATAACTGGTGGGATAAACGCCTGGCCTACATTGTATTTATTTACAGAGATGAACGACAAAGAAAGAAAGAGTAAGTCATTAGCAGATTGCTGAAGACTTTATCTCCTGAAATTGTTGGCAACTATCTACTGTTCACAACAAAACTAGGTAAACCAATCACCTTTCCCGGGGGTTAGACTGATCCACATCACAACCAATAGCTTTCAAGAATAACACCGCCCCCAAAGATTGTGTCCTTATTTTGAGAGTAAAATGTCAGCCATATTTACCGTTTCAAAAGCTCGTCTACCCAATACATAACGCCTATAGTTATAGTTTTATTGAAAAATTAGTTCACCGTGCATGCGTTTCAAAACGAAGTGTATTAAGTCAACAAGTTATACTGATACCCAAGACTAGTCAAGTACGGTAGCGTGAGCTGCTAGCCTGCTAACTTTACAGCTAGGTAGCGCTACTGTAGCATACAAGGCGGCAGAGCAATGATAATATTAAAGTCAAAAACTTTTCTGCCACTCAGAGGTTCACTGAGGGAAGTGACACACTGACGTGTCCTTACCTGTTATTGCAGGTAACTGACAAGGACAAAGCTGCACCCTGGCTGCTTTCTTGAGAATGGCTGTCTAAGCCAGTCCCCTCTATAACTAGACCCCGACAGCTAGCAGCAAGCTTTAGCTCTCTATACTCCTTGCCCTGGCCGTGAAAGCCGGTGTCTTTTCCTTTCGTTTTCTTCTCAGGGTCTCATTTAGGAAACACCCAACTTCCCAATAACGCATTCAGAACATGGGTAGTACACCAACATAAGCTGCTCTTAGGAAACAGCGTGTTGTCGAGTTTTGTGAGATTTGCTAGACTCCGTTAGCTAGCTAGAGCTGACTGTGTAGCAGCGATTCGAGTTGGAGTGGGGCTTGAATAGGCCACTCCCCTTGACGGAACAAGGCCTGGGTTTACGCGCGGGCTTCATGTTTTTCCCATTAGAGGGATTCAGCTTTGTAATTTGTATGCTTATGCATTTGTATACTTGTATATATAATTTCCCATAATATATTGGAGGATAGGCCTAGTACTTTATGTATCACAGAACTTCATAAGTGTAGCCGTGTGCCAAGTTTCCACAAATGGTGTGTGACGAGACAATTAAGATACTTAGAGACACTTAAAACTGCAGGCTATTTATTCCTATCACAATACATGACCAACCACACAGCCTGAGCACAGCAAAATATAGAAAAGGTCCTACATTACCTTGCAGGCGTATCATCAAACCTTTACCTTTACACGCATACCCGGCAATGGATCCACACAGCCAACAGTTAAAAAGTATATACAATTGCAAGGATGAAACAATTACAACAGTGAAAAAAAAATTAAAAATGTAACTAAATGAAAATAATGACAAGTATGGTATAGCCCGCCAATGACATACTAAAACTGTAACACTAGTTCATTATTAAACTTGACATAGGCTACTATATGGCTAAAGACAATGTAATTTTAAAATTATTCTGTCTTATGATTTTGATTTAACTTACATGTTATTCAGAGGCATGTCATGCCATCCACAAATTAGGGAAAACTGTTTTTTGGTATTGGCCATTAGGCCTAAACATTTTTTCTGAAATATCTTATTTTAAAATGAGAGTAGCCTATATGGTGTGCTGTTAGAAATTAGCAACCATTATGTATTTATCATTCACCTTTTATCCACAATTTTTAAACGATGAAAATAAAAAAGTAATAGATAAGATAAGGAAATCTCCTGTAACAAACAAAGGAACATAATGGAAGAATAAGGGACGAGAAATGCAGAGGATACATGAGGAAACAACCATCGAATAGAATAAAGTTATAAGACAATAGTCAAGGAACAAAAGGGAAAGATTTGGACCACAGAGTAAAAATTAGCCAGTGTGCAGCCTCTACTCTTTCAAATGAATAAGAGGTAAGGCGTTGGTATAAAGAGACAAACGGTAGGCTGTACCTGTAGGTCTACCATAGCTTGAAAACCAAATGCCATTACACGCACTGTGACAAGCAATGCAATAGGAGTGGCCAGATATACACTAATACTTTGGAAAATGAGTCACACCAGGGACATGTTTAAGTGCCAATCAACAACTGAAGATTAGACCTGTTGAGAACACATTGTTTATCACTCTTGTGATCAAAAGTAATAATTTAATCTTTTACAAATGATGAAAAATATGTTTTCTTAAAAATACATTGCTATAAAACATAAGGGGCACAATGGGCTGTAGCCTATACTGGGCATTAAGGATGCGCATAATCAGTGAAATTAGGGAGAAATTGTCAATGTGTTTCTTCTCTTGGAGTCACGTCTAGGGAATGGCACAAAGCTTTTCACTTCTCGGTATGTTAACCCTAGAAGGAAAGAAAAAAGGTAAGAAGAAGAACATGTTTAATTTCTACAGCATTTCAACAGCATCATACAGCAAAACATTTATATCACTTCACGTTTTGTGCAACCTTTCAGAAATAAAATATTTGCTTTTCACTCACGCTTCCACTCTGCCAGGGGTAATGTGGCATTGTCATTGGTGTCGTCATACGGCTTGGGGTCAGGGCAGTCCTCGGGGTCTCTCAATCCGTCAAAGTATGGGTGTTCCAGAGCTAATTCGGCAGTTGTTCTCTCATCTCCATCCAGAACCAGCATCTTCTCCAACAGGTCGATAGCTACAGTACATGGTGAATCACAATAATACACCCAGTATATCAATCAGTCAAACTAAAGGATAATAATGACATGCAGACAGTTCTACTAACACAAAATGAACAGAATGTTTTTGTAGAGTTTGTTGAAATAGTTGCAATTGTTCGAGATCCCCGAGTTAAAAGGTTAAGTCATTATCCTGCCAGACCTTTTATTACTCTTTCAATGTTTTTGCTAGTCGCTCATGCTATACAAACATCCTTTCACCTCATACAGAAGAAACTTTTCCTGGGTTAATAAAAAAGTTTAAATGTATTCTGAGCCTAAAGAGAGAACAGGTTCCCTGGTTTTATCTTACCCTGTGCACTGGCTCTGGGAAACAATGTGGAAAAGTCCTTCCTGGGAAATCGAGGAAGGGAGGTAATATAGCTTTTGGCCTGTTTTTAGAGACAAAACACACAATCACTCAGTGCATGTGCCCTATTGGGGAATTCTTCTGAATCTGGTATCACGTGTCATTGTGGATGTTAGCGAACATAGCTAATAAGATCACAGGCGTGAATAAAAAGTATCCTTTTTTAAGTTATTGAAAGGCATGTGGTCAGGAAGGCTCATGCGACAGTATATGTGACTGGTCATCCCTATTAGCCTGGCTCCGCTTGCCTATTGCTGAATTTTAACTCAGTCTGGAAACCCTGTTCACATTAGCATTTGCACTGCCAACCTGTTCACATTAGCATTTGCACTGCCACTCTCTCTTGCTAAATGTTCAATGAACCATGTTCAATGAATGGCAGTGGACTGAACAGCAGGTTACAAAACAGGGAGGAGTTGGCCTGTCAATATAGACTGTGGGTTGAACAAAGTTTACATGGCTAACAACAACAAAGTTGTCGTTTGTGTTTTACTGCTCTAGATTGTTGCGTTTCACCAGTACATTTGCACAAGGTGATAGAACCAGCGTGGCTCTAGAACCACTTCTGTCGGTTCACTGTTCCAATTGATGTCTGCAATGGCTTGGTCAACATATGTCGATTTTGAATTTCACGTATTTCATATCAGAAAGAAACGGCATACGTTTAAGTTTACGTTTACGGCATTAAAATACATTGCATACATTTAAGGTAATGTAATTAAAGTGACATTTGGTACTGGTTCTACAGAGTGATGATGACTTATTACTCACAAATACTTTTTAAACACCCAGGTAAATATGCAGCTACACTTCATATCATACCACTGAGCAACACTCACCACGCCCAGTAAACGCAGCAAACGCGTTTGATAGTTTAGTTCAAGAACGTTTTGAACATTTTCGAGGAACCGTTCATTGAACGCTCAGAACGTTCAGTCCACTGAGCGCACCTGAAATAATACAAACAGTTGTAACAATGTAGATTGGTTAAAGGCTGTCCAATAATTTAGAAATGAACCAGAGGTCTACAGCCAGTAGGAGTCAAAGACTGCAAACACTTACCAAAAGTGATCAGTTACCTTCAAAACTAAAAGAGTCAGGGACTAATTTCTCCCTACGGCTATTAAAATGTTGTTTTAATGTAGCGCAAGTTATTTATTGATCATGGTAATGATATTTGGTCACTTACTGAGTCACATAAACATGTTGAACTATGATCTTATAGTCATGTAAATGTCAGGTATCTTGATTTTTATTCTCTAAGTATTTGTTACTGTATTTTGTAAATATAAGCCAAGTCTCTATGGCACAATGTGACTGAAACAAAGATGGTGATGCATAATGACCAAACTGTACAGAATAAAATCTAAGGATTTTGTAAAGTGATACATGTCCTGAAAGCATAAGAGTATCACACATTTTTGAAAAGAAGCAAACATCACAACTAATATGAGGATAAGAACAATATCATTATATTCATCAAGTAAGAGATACATCTTTTGTGCATGATTCTTCAGAGACTATTAATCTTTCAAGTCAATGGAACAGTAATGATCAGCCTTCACGTAAAATATTCCATAGCAGGGATATGAGTTAAACATTGCTTGACAATCAAGCAAGATTAGAATGGAATTGTTCTCAAACCAGGGTGTGGTTTAGACCCTGGGGGCTTCACAATAATAGTCAAAGGCTAGCATAGTCTTTGAGGTTAGCCGACAAGTCGCATTCTCAATGCACAGAATTAAGTTGTATCACAGCTTCTCACTTACAATAACATATTACAATAGTGTATGTAGAACACTGTGTAGCAGCTACTAGACATGTGCAATGTCGCAACTATCAGCAGTTACATTTTTCTTAAAGAAAAAAACTGAATGTCTAGGACAGCTGTGTAGGAATACACTGATCATATGACCAATCAGCTCACACAAATTAACTCAACTGGTTTTGTACATACAGTAAATAGTGATTAGCTGCTAAAGATTTAAAAAAAAAAAAAAACAGTATGCATGACATGCTAATTATTAAAAATAGTATTTTGTATCAAATGTATTGTAAGTATTTATTTGGCCTAGCAGGATATTCATGTATTTAATGTCAGCACATGCAAAACTAAAACCATAGCTATTTAGGCTTACCTCTGGACTGTCTAGTTTCTGTATGAATTCTGGTCCTGGCAGACCAGTAACTTTCATGATCTGCGTTAGCTGGTCCATGTCTGATATTCAAGACAGTCAAAGATATTTAAGCCAGGAAGATCTTTGTATAAACCACTCACACCTGTGCACTTTAGACCTTTTGCAAGGTATATTAGCTTCATAGGTCTTAGCCTTCCTTTGTGAAGAGCAAAGCTGTCCCTGAAAACGTGCACAAAAACAATGCTTTCATACTTGCATCTACAGTACATGCATTCATGTGCATTGGATGTGCATTCAGAAGGCATGCTGAGTGTAGTTACTTTTCATGGTGATTGGAGGCAAATGTCTATGGAATTACAGGAGCTTTTAAAATACAATATTAGATTGTACAAAAGATGCCTTTGACTAGATCTAGTCAAAAGACTGGGAAATGAAAGGATACAGTCCTTGCCCTTGAATAGTGTTTTTCCATTGATCATTTCAGCCATGATACACCCCACAGACCATATATCCACTAAAATAAACACAAAAGGAGAAAAACATTAATGAGCAACCATGCAGAAAAACAGCTGATAGCTGATTTGTATAGACGGAATAAAATAAGCGCAGTCAGACCTAAAGAAATTAATTAATAAATAAATAGAAAATTACAGCAATGTTAGCTATATAACATGCTACACTCACCAGGCAAAGCTGCAACTTCACTCAGACTACACTAAGCTGTTATGACTATTAATGTCATTTGATTAAGTCCCATTTACACATTCAAGATTAAAGCTACGGTATGCAGTATGTTGTTAGAGATGTGCATTAATGCTCACACAGACACACTGACTCACTGGCTAGTGTGGTCAAGTCTCAATGACCAGTCTAGCAGCAGCGCAGAGAATTCATTGATGGATGGATGATGGCTACTGCTGAACAATCAAACTGCAGGGGTGTACCTCTGCTATATTATTACAGCTTGTGTTCAAGAAATTACAGGTACATGTTGTTTTGACCAAACACATATACCTCTTAAATGAGTGAACTGAATTCTGCAGTTAAGTTGAATATACACATTTCAGTGTGTTACTTCAACATAAAACAAATGTTCCTGCATATTGTTGCTTTGAGTTACAAAGTAAACCTACACTCAATATGTCTGGATGGATGTGTCCAGAACAATTACAGTAATGATATACATTAGGTAAGATGGAGAGAATGGAACAGTTTCTTGCCAGTTTGAGTGTAGTGCATCCAGTTCAGAATGACCTCAGGTGCCCTGTACCAGCGAGTCACAACATAACCAGTCATCTCAGCATCAGCACTGCGAGCCAGCCCAAAATCCAGGATCTGCCCAACATACATATATAGTCTGAGACCTTTGCACAATATGCACAACAAATTCAATGTTAATTAATTTTAGCCACAAACCTTCAACTCACAGTCCTGATTCACTGCCAAGTTTCCAGGTTTAAGATCCTTCAAAAGATCAGAATTAGTAAAACAATGACAGCCAAACAACACAGGTTCAACCACACATTTTTCCAAGTTGTGATAATTAGATCCTAAAATCATCTAAATACATATTCCTGCAGTGATGAATGGACAGGGGGAAAAGGACATTATCTCTGCAGTTATACATCTATCTTTACACCAATATGTTTATAGGGCTAGGGCTAGGTATAGGGCTATTAAACTGCTAATGCCATATACTGGAGTCACAGAGTATTTTCCTCAACTGTCAGTGACACCTCAAAAGTTAAAATAACCCTCAAGGACCACATATAATAGAGTATACTTCACACATGCAGGTGCCAGTGCAGATGCCAGTGCAAAGTGGGAAGTGACCTCTCCACACATGCACGCTCCTGTTGGGGCGGGGTTAACGACGACTCGTACAGAACGTATAGACAAACCCTCTGCAGTGTCACCCAGAGAACATCTCAAGAACGTGTTTGAAGACCGCGGTGTGCTAGCTCTGGCCATCACCGTCTTTGCAGTACCTGACTCCGCCTGTGACACCACCCTATCCGTCAATTTTCAAATTTCTAATTCTGAGGGAGAGCACGCTGGCACAGTTGGCTGACGCCTCTCTGTCAGTGTCTTAATATCTTTTATTAAGTGAAGTTAGTCGTTTTCAGAGACTTCAGACATTCTTTTATCCCTGATTGCTCTACAACTCTTTAAATAAAATAAAAAATGACTGGCTAGCTACTGAGCTACTAGCATACCAGTATTGTACTATCGTAGGCCATTCTACCACCGGTAGGGCTCTACTGTACACACGTCCTATCAACTTAAACTGGAGAGGCTATATGATTTACCGGGACATATCCTACCTATTTATTATCGATTGGGCACGCCAACTTACTTTTAAATTCACCAGAGGGCTATCATCTCCATCGGCTTTCTGCTGTGCTTCGACACTTCTCACCTGCTAGAACTCATTTGAGAGAGGCAGTCCCAAGTCTCCACCCACCCCCCAGCCATAAGTAGGCTACTTATGGTAGTCTACTGTATGTAGACCTCCTCTGTAGAAGTTAATATCTACAGCCAGGGATGCTGATTCAAATGAATACAAAGATCTGGGTAAACATGTGATGTGTGGTGAAGGCTAAATACTGCGCCAGTTAAAATAGAAACGCTCTATCAAAATTGTAAAATGATCGGTTAAAGGTCCCGATATGACTGCAGCTGGCTCCGGGACCTGAATCAAGGTCCACCAATCAGTGACCTCAGGCTCGGACCTAGACATCAATACACAGCACAATCTACACCACAACTGATCAGTGTGGTGTTGCGTGTTGTGCCATTTAATAAAAGCTCAATAAAAATGTGCAGCTGCTTAAATAGTAGCTTGCCGTATGTCCGTCTTGCGTAATGACGATTTCATCTAATCAGTAGTCTGCATTGTTGTCAGTCACGTTTTGTACGTCCTCAGATCACTTGGAACCTCGGCAGAGCAGGTTCTAGAACAACGACCTGGTGCGGTTCCAGACAGGTACTAACCCAACTTTTGCCCAATGGAAAAGCAAAATAGGCGAGAACAGAAGATGAGCTGGCCCGGTACCATGCAGTGGAAAAGTGCCACAATGCAACGTGAGGTGTCATGTGCTGCTGCTGCTGCTTACCCTGTGGATGATGCCAGCCTTGTGAATGTACTGAAGAAAAGCAGAGACAGCACTTTCAAGAAAAAGAATATGTAGGAAAACAAATCATGATGCACGCTCAGCAGGAGCTAAAAGGTATTTAATTACACAGAATTATTATTTATCTACATACACAAACAAGTACAGTATATCATAAATACTCCCTCATAAAACTAGTGAAAATGTGAGTCTACTTTATATCCTACTATTTTAAACCCTCCCATTTTGAGCATGGTATTTCTTTTAAACACCCCCCCCCCCAACCCATATATACTATTGCACATTTCTTCCAGCAATCCAAGCTTTGAGTAATTAACACAGTATTCAAGTCCATCTAGGAAAACCTAGTTTCTAAGAAATAATACTTTTAGCTAATCTGTATTTCTGTTTCATGCAACAACAATAAATACCATTACATTATATGATAATATTAATCATAATGTAGTGTGGTACAATATGATGCACTGTAATGCATATATGCATCGGATTTGACTGTGTCAAAGAATGGCTGACCTACCCTGAGTCCACAAAGCATCTGGTAGACGAGGAACTGGACTTTGTCTTCTGAGAGGTATGCACGCACCTTCGACAGGTCAGTAAACATGTATGGCATAACCAGGTAGCTGGCCAGAGAAAACAGAGAAGAGCAAGATGGACTTGGTTCAAGGTAAATCATCATACTATTCATATAGTCAAATGCATAACTAAACGTTCATTTCTGGACTTCTTATTTTTTTATTTTATATATATATATATTGATAGATATTCAGAAATGTTTATTTCATTTACCAACCAAAATATATCTAGTTCCTAGTTTTCCTCTGATGTGACAATAGGGAAGTTCATTTCTTTGTTTGACTAGCTAAACAAAAAACATGTTCCCAGCAGATTACTATGTGAAATATGAGCATGTTTAGGCCTATATTACATAAACATCCAGTTCAACAATACATTAAACACCTTTCATTCAATAGTCTCTGTCTAAAGGACTTTCTATGTTGGTGTTAAAAGTACGTACAAGTCCTGGAAATCATCAAACCCAGAGGCAGGTGTAAACACATCAAGAAGTCCAATCACCTAGTGGAAATGAAACAATGATGTCAGTAATCACAGTGTGAAACATGTATGTACAGTACATAGAGCTAAGAGACAAGGAAGTTAAAAGTGTCAAAATATTGGCAGTGGAACATTTAGTTGTAGGCTACATGAGCAATTAAAAGTTAGTTTCATTTCTATGCATTAAACTAACTTTTAGTGTAATGCTGATATACATATTTTATAGAGACTTTAATACATTTATATGCATTAAACTAACTTTTAATTGCACATCTGATCATACCCTACCACATGTAAATGTTATATGCTGCAGTCTCACAACTGTATGTTGCAGCATGAGAACAAACACATTGATAAAATAACTCACATTTTCATGCTTCATATGTTTGAGAAGTCTTAGTTCTCGATAGGCCCGTTTTGCAAAAATCTCAGACTGGAAGGGCCTGTGGAGCTTCTTGATGGCAACTTTCTCCTTTGTCTTCTCGTTTGTTGCTGAACTGAGACAAATAAGAACGCGACCATTTATCATTAATACTTTTGTGAGTTACGTGAGAGGCTTTGTTAAATGTTCAGGACAATAAGATGGGTCTCTTATATTTCTATGGTCTCAGGCAGCACTGGCAAAGTGGGATGTAATCTGATGGCACCGAGGAATGCTATTGCCCGAGCCAGAGACCCCTATGTGCATAACACAGTGGATATAGGCATATTGGATATTGCCAAGACAATTCTAGATAGCCTACCTACACATACAGTGCAGGTAGGCCTGTCTACATCTGATACATTCAGTGTCATTCAATGTTTACAAACTGCTGCATGCAAGCAATGTGATTGAAAGCCTTCAGCCGCAGTTTTGGCTTGAGGCTTTCAGCGAGCGTTACGACGCAGTCGCAGGCTACGCACTAACACGTTTTCTAACATGCATTAAAACGCTAACGACGTTATACTTACCACACTGAACCGTAGGCTCCGGTCCCTATTTGTTTTAACCGGGTAAACTTCCCTGGGACTTCCCATACAGTGCTATTGATTTCCTCACGGGAAAACTGTGCTTGGGCTTCCATGTTTGAATAAAAACTGAGAGAAGGCGAGCACGAACTAGCCTACTTCTCTCTTCCACCCACGCCTTCAAGCAATCACTTGTTGAAAAGGTCACAAAATGCACAGCCTGTCAAATGTACGAGCTTCTAAGTGAGAGATGTGGCCTAACGTGAATGCACGGTAACACGATTACGTGATCATAAAATGTGTAGCTGTTTTGGATTTTTGCGAAATAATCCACTGAATATGATTAGCTTCATTATGTTACCGAAAAAAGAAGAAGAAGCCAACGCTGTTTCATAATAATCTGCCAATGAATGCTGGATTCCTGCTAAAACATGTCAACACGACTCGATATGTTCCCTCCCACACATGGTGGGCGGTACTTGCCATGAATATTTTATAGTCAATAGTTTGTGAATCAGGCATCAGCTCATCCAAAGCAGTGATTCAGACACTGAAACACACAACTAACATGTTGAGTTTCATATCTTTTATGACAATAAAATTAAATAAAATCCCTTTTCCACATAATAATTGATGTATCATATATCGATTATGTGCTTATGAAATCATGTTATATAAAAACAGTCAAAGTGTATATTTAACAGAAACATACTTTTTATTGTCAGTAAAGCCAGTTATATGAAAATATATGACATTAAATGTCATACAATGTAATTCCCAGCATGTTAAAATAAGGAAAGTCTGGAACACCAATTAGGCCTATCAAGGACGCCCTGACTTATTTACTGTAATTTCGTTATATGGTTGCCGGCCATATACCATAATTCAATGTAAGAACTCTAAGAAACTGACCATAATAGCAATTGAAGACAGCTAGTGCTGTGCTACAAGACAGGAAAACACAATGCAGGAAGGACTGTGTGACACAAGGCAAACCATAGCCAATACAATACTCAAAACACAAGACAAGGCTATGATTCAACGTGTGACAGTATTCATTAAATTGTCCACAAGGTGGCGCTAGCACACAACAGTGGCTCTTGAATATCGCACTTTGCAACATGAACGCATTAGTATGCATTAGGAAGGTTATGCCCAGAAACGAGACCGAGGATTTTTTTAGTCAGATAGTGTTGGATGTGACAATGATCCGAAATTACTGATTTGTATTAAAAGGTTATAATTTATACCTTCTATCTGTATGCCTACAATTATGCCAATGATCCAAAGTACACCCACATTCTGATATTGCTGTTAGCAAGCAATCCATTTTTAGAAACAAATCTTGTTCATTCTCAAAATAAATGTAAAATTACAATTATTATAAAATATTTTAACTGTATAAACAAACAATATGTTATAATATGACTAATAATAAAAATGTAAAGGGGTTTGTCCTAGTTTACTAAACAAACAAACAAACACATGCACACACACACACACACACACACACACACACACACACACAC
Organism: Typhlichthys eigenmanni; assembly: GCA_027564635.1. Taxonomy (NCBI): domain Eukaryota; kingdom Metazoa; phylum Chordata; class Actinopteri; order Percopsiformes; family Amblyopsidae; genus Typhlichthys; species Typhlichthys eigenmanni. The sequence continues at coordinate 21,853 of JAODUK010024513.1, forward strand.
ACACACACAGTACTCTATATTCACATAGCTGACCACACAGCAAAGGACTGTTCCTATCAACATTCCACTGATGTAACCGTGAACATGGAGCAGTGTGTGGGTGGTTAACACTACATTTTTTTGTCATATCTGCCTCGAACAAACAGCCTATTTGCTCCAGCCAAAAAAAAAGACGACTTGACATTTCCGCACCGAATCAGCAAAAAAATTAAATTGGCCAGCACTTAGATTGATGGTGCAACACAGAGAGAGCAAAATAGACTGACAGAGAGAAAGAGAGAGAGAGACTCACAAAAGGCCAGTTTGGGAGGAAGATATCTATTAGTGAACGGGCCACAGTGGCATTAACTTAATGAGTCTTTACATCGTAATCAAAGGTGTCCTGTCTCTATCTTTCTCTCTCTCTCAATCCCTTTCTCCCCCTGCTAGGGAGAATTCGTTATTAGTATTAATCAATGATGTTATCTGTGGGTGTTACTTGGTTAAGAAGGGACATGGGTAGACAATGGCATTTAGCTGTGATTAATGAAGCGACCTTCCCTACAGCCTTGAAAAATCTATTCCATTTCAAAGTGACCTACGGGGTTTGGCTTGTGGGAACACACCCACACACACACGCACACACACACACATACACACACACACACGCACACACACATGCACAGACCCGCACACACACACGCACAGACCCACACACACACCAACAGGTCTCACCAAACATCACTGAATGACACACACTGTAGAAATACACAAGATTGTTCATTGACTGTATGTAATTACACATTTCCTTTCCCGATGAAAGCACCAAGGGCATGTGACTGCATTTATCAATCCGTACAACACTCTGTTACACCATCATAAATCTATGGGTTTCTCTGTGGTCTTTGTTAGTTCTGGGCCGGCCCTGCCAGCTTGTTAGACAGCTTTACTGAACACATATAGCTTCAAGCTACCACCCACTCTCATATATTAACACAGTGTACATGTGTGCGTTCAATGACGTGTGTGGACAAAGATAAAATAAACAGAACAGCACAGTAACAACAACATATTATAAACAACCTCAGCAATCACCATAAGGTATCACCATAAGGTTGAACAAATATTAGTCATATTAGTAATACAATCATGCTATAATGAGAGTGTTTCCCCATTGCCATGACTGAACTACTGTAGTTAGCCTATGTCTAGATAGGGCTCTAGTGGATATGGGTTGCCAATGGTAATTCTTTGAGAAATATCTTCCCTAGCTCACTGTTGCGTTTAAACACAATGCAACACAAAGCTGTTGATGAGGGGTAGTGAACAGTGTGAGCCCATGAGAGTTGTATGGGGAGAAGTAGAGAGGAATGCAAGCCACTCCGCACTCGTTCATTCTCATGTCTCATGTCTCATGGCTCAACGGTGGTGTAAGCGCAATGGGTTTGTTTCCATTTAACATTGAATTCCCTTTAACATTGAATTCAATCTGGGTTAACACTATTTTAGCATGTGGACATTGTCTGTAATTCCTCTCTCAGAAACATTGAAACCAGGGGCATGGATCCACACGGACCGTGTCACGTGGCCATCAGTCAAACAAGATCAATGATGTGTCATCTGTCGTGATGAGCTTGACTTTATCTGCCCTTCACAACAGCAGCCATGCTGTTGTTGCATCACATGGCATGCTGGCTCTCCTCTGCCTGTACTCTCCTTCAGACCTGGCTCAGTATGAGGTGCGGTCACAGAGAGACCCCTATAATGAAAATGAGATCTACACACATCACTCGCCATCTCTCCCAGCTTTGCAGATGTTTCATTTGATTTTAATCGTTTAACAATGGCTAGCAGATGGGCAATACACACACACACACAAACACGCACGCACACACGCACACACATGCACACACATTCACTTTCCTGTGCCTTTGAGATACAGTATTTAAGTCAATATATTAATGATGAATGTGGACCAATGCATAACAAACAGTACAGCTGTTCGACTGATCAGTCACTGCATTCCAGCAGGTTGAAGGAATTGCAAAGCATGTTTTAAATGCACTGTAGGCTAATAGTTACGGAGTGTAGAAAATGCTACTGCACTGACCTTCACTGTAGCATTAGCCAACTGCAGGACATATAAATTATTTGGGACCCTGGCTTTTTATTAGTGAGTGTCAGTGTGCCTGAGGAAAAATTGATAATAATGAGCTTTTAAATCTTGTTATATGTACAAGGCCATCATTCCCCTTTATAACAAAGGCACATTATTTTGAAACGTTGCAATTTAAATACATTATTAGGCATTTTCCTAACATACCATAACTTGTTTTTGCCCTTCACACATGAAGTTTATAACAGGAAATTGAACCTGAATTTACATGTAGGGGAACATTTGGATATGTAACTGGAAACATCAAATGTAATATTTTACATGTAACACAGTGCTGGCTTCTAATGGGAAAATAATGTACAGTATGGCTTATCGTCACGCAGTACCGCACATCAATACCTGCATAATAATGAATGCACGGTAGTGCTGGGAAAATGTATTTGAGCAATTAGTGCAAGCTACCTGTAAAAGGAGTTCAAGTACCTCGGGGTCTTGTTCGCGAGTGAGGGGACATTGGAGCGGGAGATTGGCCGGAGAATCGGAGC
>JAODUK010024524.1:0-48835 GCA_027564635.1 Typhlichthys eigenmanni
CCCCCCCCCCCCCCCGCTCTGGATGGTCATCTGTGATTAGAGGAACCACAACAATTATTTCTGTTAGTATCTTCACATCACATTACAGAGCTATATGAAATGGTCTGATTTAATTGGGAATCCATTTGGCTCCAAATTAACTTGTCGTGTGTTGCTTCTCTAATTGCATTGGCTTGATTTTGCTGTTCTCCTGGATTAACCGGGATGCTATTTATAACCCTGATCGGCATTGTGTTTATGCATTCTTTGTCTACATTCTCCACAAACGATAAATATAATTTTACAAATGCTTTGTGAATTTTGAATACTGAAATTTGCTCAATTATATTTGTGGATTACAGGTCAGGATTCACAAAAGCCACGTTAGGCTTGTTGCAATGTTTGCATTTGTTGATTAGTGTGTTTTAGCTGAAGAAACAAGTGCATGGACATAGGACATTTAGAATCCTAGCTAAAACCAAAACACGACAAATTGTTGCAAATTGCACACTGTCACAAACAGCTTAGTTGTACCTTAATAAATAAATGAATTTATTAATAAATAACAATTTGCTAAAATGAAATGACAAATGTGAAACTGAATGCCCATTTAGCGTATGAACAAAATAAGATGTGAATTAAAGTGTTAGTTTATGGGTGGAGGACATCAGCTCTATATCTATACAGTATGCTAGCAGCCCACTAAACCAGCTTAGTGAATCTCTCTTTGGTTCCAACAGCTTTTAGACACCCAGTGTTGACTTTCCTCTGGCATCTCTAGTCACCCTCCAGTTCAAATGACACCACAGTCTAGTCAGAGGCAATGCTAATGCTGCGTTCACGTGGACGGCTTTCTGGACGGCACGGCATAAAAGTCCAACGGAATGGCAGTTGCTATGTTGATGTTGGATTGTTTACAAATAATTTTATAAAAATATATTCAACATTTATTTAGTAGCAACTGTTTTATGTAATTATTGTTTTATTGTATCTAGTATTCTGATGATGTTGCACCAAAAGTATTACCTTCCCGTTGTTGATGTTTTCTCTGTGTGCGGAGAATATTTTAACTTTCAGCGGCATGCTGTTTGCCGTTGCCTGCATCTGCAATATTTTTGCCAACCGCAACTGATTTGCCGTCCTTCTCTCGTCCGCTAACACGATATCCGGTTTTCCACGTGTTCCATGTGAACGCAGCAAAAGCCCACGTACTATACTGTACCACAGAGACATGACCAGACGAGCATCTTCCCTGTGCCGACAACAACCTTGAGCTTTAGACTCCCGAGACAGCGTAGCATAGGGTGTGAGGACCCACATGGCCATGGCCTAGGCTAGGAACACATGATGAAAGTGCCCTTTCCCCATCTAACCTAAAGTTTACAACATCCTGGGTGTCGAAACAAACCCTGTGGCATTCAAGCCTGCTGAGGGTGTTAGGCTGCCGGCTGCCCATAATGGAGGAGCCCAATGACGTCATGGCTAGTCAAAGGGCACAGCGGACTTGGGCTCTTCCCCCAGGCAAGCACCTGTTTTATATCCTTATCACGGGACCTTGGTTTCCATTGAATTCCATTCCATTGAACGCCCATGCCTCCTGCCTATGAATATTTTATCCCAATGGAATGACCACCCCCACCCCAAATCACCACTACCTAGCCTATACCGTATGACCTTTAACCCCTATAACACTTTTGACCTGCATACTCTTACACTGACACACTCTCACACAAACACACTCACACATATTAGCTCACTGTGAAGTCCACTTGACAGCATCGATAACGTGCTAAGGTGATTTTTTATTCATCACATGCTTGGATCACTTTATGACAAATATGTGGACACACTACTGACCCCTACATAGTTCAGGATGATGCTCGATTGTTTAGATTGAGACGTCGGGAGCCCAGTTTTGCCATGCAAGTTTCGGATGATCTGGGTTGGATCATCCGTAAAACTGCACATAAGCACTGTTAGGGCAATTTGAGATGCAAAACCGGAGCTTTATTTTGCTTTTATCAATCCGCTAAGCATAAATAGCTTTAGTTATGACTTCCAAACCAGTTTGGCTTAGTTTCAACAAAATAAGTCTTTAAATGTGTATTCTACTATAATACATACTTTATAGCATTGGTGTACTTTATTTCTGGCTTTGTCTTTTGAGTAAGCAATGTACACCAGAAGATGTCTGTACATTCTCTCATCCTGTAGCGTGAGGGGTCCCCTCAGTGATTTCATTATATACACTGTCCATTGTGTAGGCAGGTTACATCTTTTCCTCTAGACATCTATCTTACTGCTCTTCTAAAGGCGCACAGTGCCGTATGTGCACATCCCATCATTTATTGTACCATAGCTGGCGTTCGCTCACAAGTCACATCCTATATTGGCGTTGCTCCTGATTCACTATCTCCCTGAGTAGGAGGAGAATCTCATTGCCCCCTTCTCTCTGATGACAGACAGGCCGTGATCAATAGGCTGTGCAATGGATATGCTTTTGACTTCCAAGTCAATACTCAGCAAGTGCGTTAACCTGCTCAGATCATGGGAGCAATTGCCCTGTCGCCCTTTACCTACTGTATGTCCATTGTGTTTGACTAGCTTTTGATCAAATGAATTAGCTACAAATAGCAGAATGAAACATAGTTGCTGGTACCCAGTGCAAATCAAATCTTTATTTACTGCCATTGTTCTCTCCCATCATCGCGGTGTGCAAACCCTGGATCTGGTGGTCAGTGACAGGCTGGAAAGGTGTGTGACTGCTGGTAAAATAACTGTAAACAATGCGCATGCACAAAAATTCATTATTTTCAGATTGTATACATCAAGATTGTACATATAATGTGTACACATTCTGTGTAAACATAATTAGTCATGCTTGAGAACACCTGAGATTTGAGCTCAAATCAAAACAAACTCTCTCAAAAGCTGCGTCCCACACATGGAAACACATTACGAAGCCAAGGGCATTGTTGTTGTGAGCGGTGTTCGCCACTTTGTTTATGTTTCTATTGACGGAGCCAGGGTGGTGTAGTAGGCTACCAGATAATGTTTTCAGCACACACAGAGAATGGTTAGCTACTGTAGCGAAATGCAAGGAGATATTTGGTGAATTTGCCAAAAGGTTTATTAGCTTACAATTAGCATAAAAGAGCTGACTATACCTTTACAACTAAATTGTTTATTTATTTACCACAGATAAAAAGTTTAAATAAACATCATGAACACATTTCACATGTGAAGTTTCAGAATGTGAATACTGTTTCGTCTCCAGAGCAACAGACAGGAAACAAACATAAAAGTCTTTCATTTTCATTCGTGCTTTCCGCTGGCATCTAACGGGAGGTTTCCTTACGCTGATGTACTGGATACGAGCTGTATAGGCAAAGATTAGAGTCACGGTGTTTCTGAATAAAGCTGTCTTGAAAATATGCCTTTGATGCCCCTCCCAGTGAGCTCAATTGACAACTTAAAGCTTTGCTGAGGCTAACTATGCCAGAACAATTCAGCGCTTTAGCTGGGGCCAAAAATACAGTCTTCTCTTCTTTGGTATATTATTTTGTACAAGTGCCCTCAAGCTAGTCTTCTACCTTTCAACAATGCTAGTGGCCAAACTAGTTGGACAATTTTACCCATTATGGCAGATATCCAAATATATAAGCCCACATCAAAAACTGGTTGCATAAATGCATGTTTGCATTTGCATGTCAAAAGTGTAAAGATATTCCTTGTATAGGAATTGGAAATAGTTCAGGAAATTAACGGCTAAGTGGCTTATATACTGTCAAACATTGTCTACACCCATAAAAGTAGGTGAATAACTCAAGCCAAAGAAAAAGCTTTCATTGAGTGAAGACAATCTTTTAATCTCAAACAGAACCTCATTTCATCTCCAAATAAAAATAATGATTTTCTTTCTCTACTGCTTTTTCTGTTGTGGATAACAACAAGGAAAAAAGCCCCACAGGCCCAGAACAGCAGGGGTTTAATAAGTGAAGTCCTGTTGTCAAAAGAAAACAAAAATCAGTCGTGACTGAAGCAGCCTCAGAAGAGAGAGAGAGAGAGAGAGAGAGAGAGAGAGAGAGAGAGAGAGAGAGAGAGAGAGAGAGAGACTTTGTGTGAGTACCCATTTAGAGAGCCAGCCAGGGATGGGTAGAAACACTGGATAATTCTTTCAGAGCACACACAGAATGAACAGATATCAGACCATGAGTAGTTATGCACTGAATATGTATCAGCTTACAGTCGCTGACTTTACCTTTAAATTAACTTACAGAGAGAGAGAGAGAGAGAGAGAGAGAGAGAGAGAGAGAGATACTGTATTGCTTGTCTTCAGCATGTAATAATGTTAATTGTATCAATAACTGTTACTGTAACTAATTACTATTTCCAAAACAGTAATAATATTACAATTACTAATCCAAGTAACTAATAGCCAAAATAACACATATACTACAGTACTTCAATATAAATACACATCATGCAATGATATCTTAATAATATCTTAAAACCGATATTGTAAAATAATCCTTTAAACTAAATTACATAGATATGACAAAATTTGAACTATACGTACTTCCAAAGTGGAATCCTTTTAAGAAACCAGGGATTTCTGTTTCCACTCTCTTAGTGGTTATACCATTTGTGTATTAGTAGAATGTCAAATTCAGTTTCCGTAGGACATTGAGTTTGAATTTAATGGCACTGTGGTGCCAAAACAATTGGTTTTCAATTTGACACACCACGCCATACTGAACCATTTTTAGACCCTGCATCCCAGTTTCCCATCCGCAGTTTTGCATGCATTTATTACAATTCATTTTGAATTCTCAAAGGCAGTGACCCTCCAACACCCAGTGTTATGGATTCTCATTATCACAAACATCACAATTTACCTGAGTGTCAAAATGTATGAACAGAGGCCAACATGACTCATTTTCCAGTGTTTCGTAAGGCACAAAATTGCTGCCAGCTTAGCATAAAACTGACTGCATGTTCCCTGATTATTTTGTCTTTTGCGTGCCGGTCTGAATCTGTATCGTCTAGTCAATTGACTTTGTCTATACTCTTAGAAGTCATAGTGGTTTTACCAGTGGTGGTAAAGTGTATGTAATGAGTAGGCTTCCTGCAAAACTACTGTAAAATGTCATGAAGACAAGTAGCTCTACTGTAGCTTTCATTGAGTGGGTCAAAAGTTACCACAGCAAGTTCATAACATTACTGTAGTAGCACACTGTGTTGTATTCCTATTTACAGTATAGACCAGACCTATTATGACATATGCTCCAATACGGTTATATTGCATAATCGCCTTTTTTTATTGAAATTCAATTGGAAGACAAATACATCTTTAAACCCAGCTCTTGTAAGTAGAAATATTACCATCTAATTGCTTCATCCATGCTTAATAACACTCTTTTGCTAGGTAGCGGAAAGTAATTAGCCTTGGTTTTGGTTGGGTATCCTCTGGGTATTCTAATTTCTCCTGCTTCCATACGCATGCAGTGTAGTGTGTATGTGTGCCTGTGTTGTCTCAACAAGACTGACCCACTTATCATGCACATTATACCCATTGCAAGCAATGCTTCTGCTCTTAGAGACATTGAAGATTAATGCATGAGCAAAGAAAAAGACCTGGGATAAACGAACAATTGATCAGCTAGTTAAAGCTCCATTAGGCAGTTATACCCCAAATAAGCATTTTGTGGACCCTATACTGACACCTGCTGGTATGCAGCCTTGCTACAGTATGTGGCAGGGGAATAATTAACCACACCTATATTCAGAATTACAGTAGTAATGAGTTCAGTTTTCCCACTTAACTAATGGATTATAGATGCCTAATAGCTGTGTACAGTAACAACTAAATAACCGTTCATTATGCAACTAAGACCATGGTCTCAGTGCAACGTCTTGGTTGGCTCACACATTCCTCAGGCAACCCCATGGCAGACACCCAGTTCTGTTGTCACACAGAAATAAATTGCTACTGTGTGTTCGGCCCTAATGTCTCCCTCTAATTACTTTACACTTTAGGTGTGACAGACAGCATGAACTTGCTGACCCGAGGCAGTGTACGGCCTGCAATATGACACATAAAGAGATACTATGACAAAAGTAAATATATTGTTTTGTATTGCTAGTGGGTAAAAGAAAAATGTCATATTTTTGTTTTCCATTTCCAAAAACGTCAATTTTTTTTAATGTAGGTTTTTGTATGTAGTAGATGGCCTGCGGTTTATCACAATGTCGGGGCGATGACCTCGACATCATTTCCAATAGAATGATGGAGTGCTGTTTCTTGTATTGTGCTGTATTATGGCAAGGTCAATGCTAAAACACATCTTCCCCTGAGAGATGCTGCACAGGGCACTTATACGAATATTCAGGTACTTGTGTACTGTATTGTATGTGTTTATGGTAATTGTGTATCGACAACCACCTGTGCTGTGATCCCTCTGTACTATTGTTGTGCAAAGAGGTCGCGTCATTTAGATTCAGCTTCTGTGAGCGTTGTCACGTCAGAGAACGAATTTGACCCCGAAGACGGAGGTCGAATTTGCGACCTGAAGGTAGTCTTGAACGAAGACGGACCCCTGAACCCCCTAATAAGCATCTATACGGCGGATAGGACAAGGAGGTGACGACAGCACTGCTAATCTCTGAGAGTTATCCCGTGGAGGAGGGTGGAAAGGAATGTGTGGAGGTTGAAAATGGACAATGCAGCAGGCTGTGACGGTGCATGGGGTTTATGCTAGCCTCCGAAACGATGAATTGTTTGTGGAGCGAAGGCTGCTTGAGACAGATAAGCAGGCGAGGCTGTAGCCATCCTTTCTACACAGGCTGGTGTTGACTGTCATTGGTCATATACGGGGAACTTTGCCACTTGTGTGACAGAGCTTAAATACTGTATACCGATATGGAAATGTCACACAGGAGCACATGCGCGAACACAGTGTGCAAGAAAGTGACACAGGCTACTGTGTTTTCAAATTAAATTCAAAGCAAGCAGCTTATCCAACTCCAATATATTCATGCTTTTTCTTTATTGTACTTATTCTGGATAGACCAAAACTAGCCTTGCTGTGAGTGCTGACTGATATTGATGTTCACTGTTTTGCAGGATTAGTATGCAGGCACAGGAAATGGTATTTTAACTAGACAGGTATTTAGCAGATAGGCAGGTAATTTCTACAGCAGGAATCTGAATGACAACTGAATTAAGCCATGTCTGTTTTCACAGTAAGAGGCCACAGGTTTTACGTCACTAAAGATATGTCAATACTTTGTGAGGCTTGAGTGGACGGCAGGGCCAAATCGCACAACTCGTGAGGCTCATGGGTTCAAATCAAAAAGGTTTATATAAAAGACTGTGAACATGTAGGACATGCACCGCCTACGACAATAACCAAGAGACTGGGGAAAACACAAGGGCTTAAATACAGGGAGATGAGACCCCGAGACCACAAGGGCCAGGTGTAACTAATCAAATAATCAACATGGGGTTAGAGGGACAGGCAAGACATGGACTGGGGAAACTCAGAACACGCAGATAAACACAGAACATGACTAACATACATGAAGCACGAGACAGGGAACTGATTTTTTACTTGTCCCAAGAAACATGTCAAGTCTAAATAAAAACAGTCAAGCTATAGAACAAAGGATTTTGGCAACAATAAAATAAAATAAAAAACACTTTCAGTTTTAGATTTAATACATTTACAAGAATAACAAACAAAGAAAATCAAAGGCCAGGGGTCATTAGTTAGCCAAGAACTGTAGATAATTGTTTTACAGTACAAGTGGGTCTTTAAGATAGCGACTCAACTCGAGTCCAAATCAAGCTACTTGGGACATATCAACTAATGAAATACATGCTGGCTATATATGTCAGCTATTACTCATACCGTATGATCAGCCACCTCACCCTGTTTCTTCTAGATGCCTATGTCAGGCTCCTCTGCATCGACATCTGCTCAGCCTTCAACACTATCATCACACCACAGCAACTGAAAAGGTGAGGATGCTGGATGTGGATGCAGGTACAAACAGCAGCTGCTGCTATTTCATCATGGACTTCCTGACACGAAGGCAGTTAGAGTCTGCACCATACACTGTAGAACTAAATGGACAAATCCTCCGTGACCGCACCCATAGCTTTTCTTAGGAGCGTATTTGAACAACACGCTGTGCTGGCTCTGGCCGTCGCCATCATTGCAGTACCTCACCCCCCGTACAATTGAATTGAACGATGAGACTAGCAAGAGAGACTGAACACAATTTTTAAACCAGGCTGTAAACATGTTTATTTTTGCTGTAAATTGGGATATTTTAACATTGTTGTCTATGGGGGATTGACTCCTTTTTGCAGCCAGCCTCAAGTGGCCATTCAATGAATTGCAGGGTTTGGCACTTCGTGTTGAATTCATTTCTCAGGACCGGAGGTTCCCGCTTGGTCGGCACTTCAGGTACCACCTCAGTGAGCACAGTGTTGGTCTAAGAGGAAGTGTATTACCCTATACATACATATTAAGAAAATAATTACAATAAAGACATTTTGAATTGAACTAAAGTGTCAAGTGTAAGGCCTATTGCAACATGGATACAATTCTGTACAACACTGGACGATAATGTTATTCATTTAATGCAAATATATTTAGTTTTGTTTCGCTTTTTAATGAGTTTTGTGACAAATGGCCCAATACCCATTTTAGACAAGATAAGATTCATAATTAAGTTTTGTAATTACAGCGGTAGTTGTTTTACCTTGGTGACAGCATCATTATTCAATGGAAATCAACGTGTTGAATGTCTGAAGTACTAGAAAAAAACTGTCAATGTGTGAAAATAAACACGGCCTGTACTGCATAAATCTTATTAGAAAATAAGTTGATTATAAACCAGTCTCAATCGCAGTCAATAGTAGAATCTGCAGGTCCTACTATTTTATAAAGAGCAAAATGGCACAATTATATATTTGATTCTGTTTGGATATTTTAATTATTTGCTTCATCCTGGTTAGCCTTGCATACTTCTATCTTTCTGCAAAGATAAATAAATTAATAAATACAAACAGATCCTGCCAAAACAAGTCTGTAATTGTCTTTAGAAATACATAATGGTTTCATATTAATGGGTCAAAGGGGAGCAAGACTATCCCAGGTGATATTCTTCCACCAGTGGCAGCCTTCGTCATTCAAGGTGTTATGGGGGATAAATAAAGGTGATGATTTCAGGTCACAGGAGCAGAGTAAAGGTGCTTCTCGTTCCTTGATACATACTGTAAGGTGTCTTCTCTGGAAAGGACCAGAGCAACAACTTGTTGGTTTGGTCGCTTTATTTCTTGCTCCAATTTGAAGATGTTGCCACACCATATGGTTTACAGTACAAAACATATTTGCCTCCGCAGAATATCCTAATGTTCAGGATTCCTGTCAGCTGCAGATATTGACATATATATTCCTTGGATGTTTTTAAGTCTTAAATCACCTCATCACCAGTAGAGATGAGGTGGTTTTTGGAGGTCCATAAATACTGAACACTGAATTATTTTAAAGGACTAAGCAGATCACTGGATTTAGTTTCTAGCATTATATAATAAATAAATAGTTATACCAAGTAGTTTTATGCAGTGGGTTTGGGAATTCACAATTAGGAAGAGCATAAATGTAATAATACAAATCCAAAACTAATGTACTTGTTCATTAGCTGTAAATAAAAAAGAAATGCACATTTAAGATAAGGATGTTTACATTGAAAAGTTATGTTTGTTTATTGTGTGTAATGTTAATTTTACAAGCAACATCAGGATTCCTCTTTTCCCCGGTTTTAAGAGTGCCAGGAAAATCCTGAAAGGCCCCTAAACTCTTTCAGCAGGCCGGCCAAGGCCTGCATGAATGGCATGAACATGGTTACCTTTGGTCTTTAGCCCAGACTTTGGAGTGGCCAAAAGGAAAGTTTCCACTGCAATCTTGCTAACTATTCTGCATCAAAAGTAAAGTAAGTAATGTAATGTAAAAAAAAATTATATTTAAGGTGTCACTGAATTTGACTTAATGCATATTCGCTAAAACATTTTGACGCTTCCTTTAACCTATTATGGAAAACAAAGCTGAACAAGAGTGACGCAAGTACGCTTTTATTCAGAAGTTTCCTCCCGAGCAACGATGCCCACAATGTCAGTGTTGTTATCGGTTTCGCTCTATGAAAGCCAATGTGGACTGATGGCACTTTGTTGGGACACACATTAAATATTTACACATATTTGACATTGAGTAGGACATTTATTGATACGAGCGTTGGACTCACTTAAAAATCGCAAAGCATTCCCTGGGTCAAGTGAGACCTCATCCTAGACCTTGGATAATCTAACCGTCTCCTCATGGCAGTCCAGAAATAAACAATTATCTGAGCCAATCCGGTCCTGTTCACTTTTCAGCTAGAGGCTTTGTGGATAGTCAGCTTGTATTATTTTAGCGATAGCTAGCTCCTTCATTCATCTCAGTCAGATGCCCGCCCTACCCCCAAGGATCGTTAAGATTTCTAACCCCTTCCGGCTCTTTATTAATTGTACTCACAGTACTGTAACTTGTTGTTAATTGTATACAAGCAAGAAGCTTTTTGCTTTTTGGGCGGCATGGATCAATCCATTTGAGAACGTTATTTTAGAAAAGTCTACATTTCATTCCGGAAGACCAACAGCAATTTCTCTTAACTAGAGTGCATACCAAGAGATGTGTATGTGTGTGTGTGCGTGTGCGTGTGCGTGTGCGTGTGTGTGTGTGTACTAGGCTGCTCAGCAAGAATGCTGTGTACCTGTGCTGTGTTCACTACACTAATGTTGACGACGATAAGGGCCGACGGATAAAGCACTCTTTTATCAAGGGATCTGAGGAAGAGGAGAGATTAAACCTCATACACTCCGTCAATCATTAGGCCCCATAATCAGTCACACCCACAACATCCTACATCATGCCCTAATGGAAACACTATGATTAGCTAATGATGTCTCAATACTAAAAACACTTTGTTTAGTTCATTTATATTTTAACCTAATATCATTTATATGTTCCTGTCAAATACATATAGGCGCTCCATACACATCATGGTTCTCAGTTTCTCTCCTTTATTTATACCCTTAGTATTTATTCCTAGTCCTACTGACCTAACTTTATGAAAACATTCTGATCCATTTTCTCTTGGCCAATCAGATTATGCCTGTTAAATTGCCTTCCACTTGATTACTGTAGTTCAGATAATGCCTATAGGTATGTTCAGAAAATCATAATCATCATCATCATCATCATCATCATAGTCAACCTATGATTTAGTATCTGATTGACACCTAGCTGATTTCTAATGTGATTTTCCACACGGAGTAGCATAGCGAAACAATACGGTGCCTGCAAAATCAGGATGGTGTCACAAGGTTGTATAAGCACAGGCTATAGCAAACCCCATTGACTTGGTAAGTCCTGTGCTGGATGCCTTAGTTCCCACAAGTAAGAAAGTTCTCTCCCTGAGGGCCAGGCCAGCAGAGACCTTTTACTTATAGGACACAGCCATTAGAACTAAGGTCTTAGGAAAGGACACAATATTGAGCTCGGTCTGGGTCCAAACCAAATGTTCCTGCTGCCATTACACAGCTCAGTTAGCCTGTGTAATGGCAATAGTCAGGTCACACTTTACATTTTGCATTGTGTTGCTCTACAGTGAAAGTAATCGAGAGCAGTCAGTAAATTGTTCCATGCAGAAGCATTTTGATTTTGATCTCTTATAACTAATTGGTAAAGTGTCAGAAAAAAAAATTGAATACTGCTTGGACCCTTGTGGGTGCTGTATATCTGCCTATATGCTCTCTTATGGAACAATTTTCCCTGTAATATCTCTCATATTCACCAGAATAAATAAAAAAACTAGCCTAAAATGCTTTTAATAATTGGGCCATATGAATAACTATGTTTGTATATAAATAGCAGACATAATATACAGCAGAAATCAGACATAAAACAGTTTATAATAAACAATTATAAATAAATAAACATCAAAAGTGTATCTGTGAAAGTAACCCATTTGAAAGCTCACATCTGTTCTTTTACCAGTAGCCTATGTCAGCCAACCTTTTAGATTTTTTTTTTCTCTCACAAGCTTTCTGTGGTGGAGGATGATGGGTAATGGTGCAACCACAGTCTGTTATTCACTTAATAAGACGTGCCAACTTTTAATAAGCCTATATTTGTTTAAATAAGGCTGTTTTCTGTCTAAATTCAATGTCTCTGTCATTTACAGCCATTACATTTATTTATAGTCTTATTGATAAAAGTAAATCAGATTATTCGTTTATGAGAATGTAGACACACCGTGGCATACTGTATTGTAGACTATTGATCCGGTGCTTAGGGAGCGTACGATAAAAGGCTAATTGACACGCAGCTGCTGTGTCTGTGTCCGGAATGTCACCGGGACCTTGAAATTACGTCGGGAAATCAATTACGGGCCCGTAATGCGGAGACGCAAAAAGGTAAGACGCCGCCATATAGGCTACTGGGGCTCTGAATTGGCTGTCGTGATGCTCGTGATGGCGCAGCTGCTTGACTTCATGGGCCCATTTAAAGGTTCATTTAGCCTACCTACTGATTGTCTCCGGCAGAGGTCAGCGCCGCTAACAACATGGACATCTAAACAACGGGCCTTCACAAAAGTGTAATTCGGTATATTCCACGTATTACGTATAATATGCATAAGAAGGACAACAATCTCGACTGACACGGATAAATGGGACTAATTAAATTATGGAAATAGTTTTTACATCGACGGTAAGCATATAAGCTATCATGGTGAGGTGTTCCCCTTAAATTGTAAACCGTATGCTGGGAATAATGAACCCATGGATAATGTGTGCATTGCACAGATAGCCTACAGCAAAGCCATCATTAACCATATCGGCAGACAGGTGCGTGCAGCGTGCAGAATATCACGCTGCATCGATCCCCTATGTTGTTTGAACAGGGTCGTCTGGGGGCAAAATTAAGCACTGACGTCAGCAGCGAAGAGGTGAGTGAGGATAGGCCTTCTGTTGCAACGCTGACATCTACTGGCTTATGTCGTGAAGTGCAGCCAACTCAATCGCATCACAATGATGCTATGTGACGTGTACGGAATACAGACAACAAAATATTCGAATAGACGCGTAGTCGTGACTCGCGTCTGTAGCATACATGAGCAAATGTGTGTGTGTGCCATTTTGGTGGGGTGATAGTGTGTGTCCAAGCATTCATGCTTGGGATGCTGCCACCAGCACTGACTGTATACATCAGCATCTCATAATAATTTCCCTGTTATGCCTTTGCTGTTTTCTTATGTTCTCCATTATACTACCCCCTTCAATTGGTGCTATTTATATAGCTTGGCTGAATTCACTGATAAAGACTATATGCCTGTTTTTTGTTTTCACTCTATAAAGAAATAAATCACAGATATAGGTGCACAATGTTCACAGGCCTGGAAAATATTATCAACACGTTTTGGCAAAGGTTTGAATGCTCATCTGTAGCCATATGTGATATCTATATTTTAGTAATATGTGATTGTACTTTATGAAAACAGTGATGAATGAAAATACCTAAATGTTCACATGAAGACCTAGTTTAGCAAATTCAACAAATACAATTACTTAGTATTATTATTAATGTATACTGTAATATGGAATATAACATATAAATTGCAGTCTGTGAAATATGTAATTAGTATTTGATTTCTTTCCATGCAAAAGCGGTGCTCTACATAAGATAAATATTTTAAACATTAAACAATTGTATGCAAATACACTTTTAGTGAAATTCACCAAATATCTCCTCGTATAGTCTGCTATCTTATTATTCTTTTTTGCATGCTGTAAAGGAATTATGGTGTTTCTACACAGACCTGGCTCCACAGGAACACACACAAAGTAGTGCAGACTGCACACAACCAATAGGGTCCATTCAATAGTCAAGTTAAAATATCAACCATCTTTCTTCAGAATGATGTACTACACCTTTAATATAGCAGCAAACAAAAAAAAAAAAAAAGAAAAAAAATATATATATATAGTATAGTGGACTAATTGCATACTTAGCAGAGAATGGAAATCGATGTGCTTTGTAATACGTTTATTGTAAAGGAGCTCCTCTGCTCATTGTTTATATAGTGGGCATGTTAGTGTTTGTGTGTGTTTGTGTGTGTGTGTGTGTGTGTGCGTGTGTGTGTGTGTGTGTGTGTGTGTGTGTGTGCGTGCGTGTGTTTGTGCGTGTGTGTGTGTTAAGGATGTTATTAACGATTAATTTCCGAGTCATTTAAACTAAAATTTAAACTTAGACTAGTCGACTAGTCTAAAAGTAAGAAAACACTCAGACAACAGTATCATCTATAAAGCTAAATATAAAGCTAAATATATGCATGTCGGTCTCTTCCTACAGTACCTGCACCCTCATCAGATGCTATGTCCGAGTCAGGATCAATGCTTTCCCTCTCTCCACATCTTCCTTATAGCCTATCTAAAATATATATATTATCATCTTTGTAAAATGGCAAAAGCAGTGTCTGTCCCCGAAGTTTCGCCACTCTGAAAGCGTTGACTCCAACTCGCTCCCAACTTACAGCATCAACAGCGTTTCCAGTGCAGACAGAGAGAACCTGACTGAACCAGTGAACAAGAAAATGTACCTACTACTTTCAAAAATCTAAAATCAAATAATAAGTTTAACTGACTAGTATTCTAGTATTTCTGGTGCCGACTAGCGAGGTTGGCAACGTTGAACCGTTTAACCGACTAATTGCGCACATCCCTTGTGTGTGTGCGGCCCAAGGAGCATTTGTTTTGGTGTTTTTATAGTGTGCCAACTAGTGGCAGAAAGGTGTATAGAACCACTTTAACATTTGAAAATAATCAACCTGAAAAGTAATGTTCAGTTTGTAGTTCATTCCTAGTTCATTCCTATACAGCATATTCCTCAATTACACCCTCAAGCATTGCTCATTTAATAAAACTAGCTTAGGTTTTAAGATCACTGGTATGATTAAATGAACCAAATTGCATATTGAGATGTATTTAACGCATCCATAGTCACTCCTATCTTCATCTGCCCAAGACCAGCCCCTGTCCCTCAAAAAGGTTATTTCTCTTCCTCATCTTTTCAGCTCCAGTAACTGTAAGCTTTCGGGTGTTTGTAATCTTTCCTCTGAAGAGAGTCCCCATTCTCAGTCAGCAGCAACTGCACACTGAGGTGCCATGTGTGTTATGTCTGTGAGCTCATCATTATTCTATTCCAAATTTGGTTACACGGTCCCATGGGTTGGATTTGCATAATCTTATAGTGATGTATTTCCGGGTATATCAAACAACTTTAATGTATGTTTATTGTTTAAAATAAATGTATTAGTAAATATAGTAAATCCAGTATAAATCATATTGTATTATATTACTGCAGCCAACTGAAGATTTATTTCTTGTTACTGTCTTATAGGTTTTAATATGGTTAGGTTTAAAGCTTTCATTATCCAATAACTTAAATTAAATTAAAAAAAGATAAGATACACGTCTGTCTGTCTCTCAGTACACATGCGCATAACAATACACATCTTTGGTGTCAGTCACTTTGTTTCGCTTCAGGCCAATCCAAGCATACTGTACATCATAATATCTGATCCAGTTTAATAAGAGACACGATTTAACACCGCACTACAATTCAGGAGTTACCGTACTTGTTTAGGGTTAAAGTGGCGGCAAAAGACGAATGGTCTTATCAAACGTTAGGTCTCGAAAAGCAGCATGCAAATAATATGAAGCAGTGCAGTGCAGTTTCACCAGCAGATGTCAGGCTTTCCCTAAAGTTTGCACATGCCATTTTTTATTCTTGTCATGAACGATTGTGAATGAATGCCTTCTAGTCTGAGCTGAACGCAGTGTTCCTTTGAATCCCAATGAGCTGTATCTCCATATGTTTTGGTATGTCAAATGTCAAAGGCAAAGCAAGGTGAACTCATACAGTATGAATGTGCAGTCTTCAATGATCAATGAGATGTATGTGAGACACATAGGCCTATTTATATACTTTATGACATTATATTGTTTTTGCAAATATACTGTATTCAAATGTCCTATATTTTCTACAAATTTCAAATTATACCAAATTCTAGATTAGAAGTAGGATACATTCATTTAGTAGAAATTAATTTGCTCCACTGAATAACATTAAGTATAATCCCAATTGTGCTATTTACCAAATTAAGTAAGAAAGAAGAATGAATGTTCTGCTGAATCTATCAAAATATTTCCTTGTGCAGGGTAACCTGCACACACATTTGATAATCTAATATAGCACAATAGCCATTATTTGCATGTGAAATTTGGATTTAAATTTGGATTTTATTTGAAAAAGCCGGAGAATCTATCTTTGGAAACACACAGACACACGCACACACACGCACACACACACTAACTGGTACGGAGCATGCGCAGTAATTGGTTGCAGGAGAAACTACAGAGCGGGTTGAGGAAGTTTTGAGTTTAAAAGATATTCAGGTAGTGACATACTATGGAGTTATAAAGTACAGCGTCACGCTATTCTAGTAAAGGTGAGTGTGTTGCCACCAGGCATGTTACATTAATTAAAATATGTTCTCTAAATTAGGCTTTGGTTAATTCTAACAATGCGCTTTACCTGTCGCTTCATCGATAGTTTAAAGTTACATTTGGAACAGTTTAGGGATTTCACATTCATTACCAGCATGCAGCCTACTATTCTAAGTTTCTAAAGGTGATCGGTAGACTGCATTTGTCGTTTGCACCATTTAATGTAAATATTTGCACACAGCAGTGGTAGTCTACCATGTAGCATACAAACAATTTTTAAAAAAAATAAAAAAAATTTGTGCAAACCCTGAATGCGAATAAACCTGTGATTCAGGTTACGCTGTGTCTATTTAATGTTACGCTGCCTATTTTAAACATTAAACAGCCTCCTTGAGTCCTGCACAGTCTTGGGCATGTAAATCAGGAATAGTAATAAGTTACTATTTACTTATTACTTCATCAAAAAGTAGTAACATTACTTTATTTATTACTGGGTATTAAAAGTATTTAGTTACGTTACTAGTTACATTACTGTATTACTTTCGCAATCACTATACTGTCTCGCCCCTTCTGAAAAATGACAACCTGTGTAGCCAGCATATATCATATTCTATAATATATTATAAAATATTAATATATTACTGATAAGTAAAGTCTAGCTACTTAAGACACTGCTACCAATGTTGATTTGCCTTGTAACATGCAGAAAGAGAATAGTTTCAATAGGGCAGCTTTACTTTTGCTTAGGTAAAATTAAGGTGTTGAATTTATGAAAACTATTATTTTCAAACACTTGTTACACTTTTTCAGAAAGGTCCTTTTGGTATTTACCTTTTATTTATATAATTAAAACTCATTTCTGTTATATCTCACACGTTTTACATTGCCATTACCAAAGTACTTAGGCCAACTAAATTATCACAGCTTAACACTGTTCATTTTTCTCCTGTCCTTGCCATTAAGAGGCTAAAGTAAAATCCCATCAGCAATGACAAGTGATCTGGACCAGCTAGCAGAAGTAGGTAAGCTACTGTTACACTGTACTGTACCACATGAAACTGGAAAGCGGATGACATGCTGTCATGATGTAGTGAAACACGGAGGACATTGTTACCTTTGATTGACGACGTTATACATAAAGATAAAACAACATAAAGACATAGACTTATTGCTGTTGGACATAAAAATATATATACTATTTTATGTAAAGCCTACTAATCCAGTATTTGCCCATCTATTGGTTTTGTTCTGTTAGTCAGCAGAGCTTGGCATTTGATGAGAGGAAATTACCCACTCAGGTGAACAAATAACAAATGAGATCTTAGTTGCTCTAAACCTCAGTCAAGTGCTCTGTGCCACATCTCAGCTTCGCAGTGCTATTTTTAGCCTGGCAAGCTTGCAGAAGGACGATCATTTTCAATATAAAACCATCTGAGCTTGTAATTGTTGTCTGGAGGCCCCCGTGACGGTGACTTGTTAATTTGAGATCTCGGACAACATCCGCATCACTGCCTGTCACAATAGGTTAAAAAGCCGAACAGTGACTGCTCACTTTCAAGCAAGCTATAAAGTACCATGATCACGTGTCCATCCATCCATCCATCCTCATCCGCCTCTCCGTAGTCATGTCGCAGGGGCAGCAACTCCAGTAAGGGACCCCAAATTTCTCTTTCCCGAGGCACATCAACCAGCACTGACTGGGGGATCCTGAGGCGCTCCCAGTCAGGCCAATGTGGAGATATAATCTTTCCACCTACCTTCCCAGAGGCCTCCTCCCAGCCGGATGTGCCTGGAACACCTCCCTAGGGAGGCGTACAGGGTACCACCTCAACTGGCACCTTTCGATGATCTAGTTATTTCGGTAATGACCCACCCTTCATGACCATAGGTTAGGTTAGGAACGAAAATTGCCCGATAGATTGAAAGCTTTGCCTTCCGGCTCAGCTCTCTTTTCGTCACAACGGTGCAATAAAGGGATTGTAATACTGCTCCGATTCTCCGGCCAATCTCCCGCTCCAATGTCCCCTCACTCGCGAACAAGACCCCGAAGTACTTGAACTCCTTCACTTGGAGTAAGGACTCATTCCCTACCCGGAGTAGGCACTCCATGGGTTTCCTTCTGAGAACCATGGTCTCAGATTTAGCAACGATATCAATGGCTCTTCCAATAAAGCTCCCTTTCCAAAACACCGTTCTGCGTTTAATACTCGGGGTGCAGTCTATGCACAGGGTTACATTTTGTTTCTCGCATTGGGCTATTTTATTTTTTATATTATTTGCTATGGTAATAGGACAATCTGACATGGTAGTAAGCTTTTCACATGGGAATTGGCATCCCGCTCTCCATCATGCACGTGTGAAAGGCAAATATACTGCAGAGCCACAGAAGCAATGCATCTGGTTTTGAGGTAACCATGAGAACAGAACAGTAAACAAACCATGTAGATGATGTATTAACAGTCTAAGTAAATTTAGCCTACTTTATTTATGAATTAAGACAACATATGTGGTGATATGATATGCATGTAATTTGTGCATTTTTTTTTACATTGTTTTAAAAATAATACCAACTTTAGGCTGCTGTATGTCCAATGAACATGTCAGTCTATTTCACGCATTCTCTGTCTGATATGGTCTGGTAGACTACAGTGATATAAAAAATGTATAATTTTTTGACAAGCCGCAGCACCGCCACCTCAAAAGTTAATATATTATATCCGATTGTATCTCGGAGATGGGTGGCCACACGTTCTTGATTCATTCGCACTCCAAATATTTTCCATGGGTTTCCATGTTGGCCCACAAACAAACCTTACTAATATTACTACAAAGCATACAGTAGGCTACCACTTTGTAGGCTAGATTCCAATAAGCAGATATATGTCCAACTGTTTACAGTCTTGCCGGCTTCGGATCGGTGAGAGTATGTGCGGTAACATGTACAACATTAAATCATATCCAATGAAAGCTGTCCACACTGTTATATTTATACCATACCAGTATATTGAAGTGTTTTTTTTTTTTTTTAACATAAAAATGCCTCCAACCCGATAACGTAACATTGAATAAATTGCGGTTAATACACGGGTGCTGTTTATAGACAAGTTTTTTCCAAAAAATTACATAAAATACTGACCTGCGGTTAATATATGGTGCGGTTAATAGTCGGGAAATGACGGTATGTCAGCAAACGTAGTGTAATTAAATGGATTTGAACCCAGCTGTACGTGACATCATTTCAGGTTTGTGTGACAGAGTCCGTCGACGGGACGCGAACCCCGTTTTTTCCATTCAGAGAGTGGATGCCCTACCAGACACGATGAAACCCAATGGCCTCTAGCATGCATCGCCAGAGCGTCCTTGAGGTGTCGGAGAGTGAGATTTACGTAGCTGCACAGTGTTACTGGCTGGTCACCGTTCCATATGCAACCAACCATCTTTGGCCTATATCCTGCCACTTCCACTCATATAGCCATTAGCCAATCAATTTAGGGCATGTTTATATTATAACCACCAAATTAAATGGAACTCAGCTACTGTAGAATGGAGAACGGTATGGGTTATTTTAAAGGGGTGATCCTCAATTGTGTTATCATATACCCCACATTTGTGCTTTTCAGCAATCTGTTGTAGGAGGCATGTATGTACAGTATGTATATATTGAAAGAACACTGGTTTAAACCACAACGATGGTTCTGGACACAAATCAAGGTGTATATATTTATGGCTTGGTACTAATTCTTAATACCAAAATCCATTTACTTTCTAGTCACTGAATAGACAACCAGTAAACTGGTATATGTCCTTTGTCTAGCCAATTTAAGCAGCTACAGGCATTTCCCTGTTCTCTCAGACAGACACATTTATAGAACGCTTCCGGGGGTAATGGAAGATAAACAGAGATCAAAGCCGCAGATTACACCGGAAAATCTCTCTAGTTTCTGTGCATTTGTAGATGTAAATTCACACACACACACACACACACGCACACACACACACACACACACACACACACACACACACACACACAAAATAAACCTTGGATGAGTAGGTTCCACGAAATGATGGATGGTGTTCTATTGAATTTGATTTGATGATATTCCGTGATGATGTTCTGTGATTGTTTCACTAAGTCTCACTGTATTAGATAGCTGCCACAGACCGTCATAGACTGTAAGTCAGTCAGACAATATTTGTTTAGCTTAACCTGACTCTGGTAACTCTTCAAACAGAACTTCAGAAGGAGCTAGACGAACAGGAGAATGATGAGGATTGTATGGACGGTCGTTTCCCACCGTTGCCATTGCCAACCAGTGTCACCTTCAACCCAGACACCTCCCACCCATATTATGATGTGGCCCGCCATGGTATCCTGCAGGTCACAGGTGCTTGTCTGCCTTCCATACACACGTATTTTCCTGCCTTTTAGTTAAAGGTAGTCAGCTATTGCAAGCCAAGCTAATACACTTTTTGTCAAATTCAACAAATATCTCCTCTCATTTCACTAGCTTACCGTTCTCTGTGCGTGTTGACAAAAGTATCCGGTACTTCTACACAGCCTTGGCTCCGTAAATTGGAGCATAAAGAAAGTGGCGCACACTGCTCGTATCAACAAAGCCGTAGCACTACACTTTTCTTCATAATGCATTCCAACGTGTGATCCGCCGCGGAGGACTGCGGCGCGATACTGCTTTGATTTGAGTTATTTGAAGTTAGCAAGAATGACTGACCCTGCCTTTAAGTAGGCCAAGTGTTCTTCTATAAGCTTCTACTGAATGTTAACGCGGTCGGCTCCACTGCTGAGAAGTTAAATGCTTTGCTCGGGGTACACGTTTACGGTGGGGTGTTTGCATGAAACAGAAGCCCGCTCTGAGAATTTTATACAAATATTTTAAAACTCCTCAGCTCAGTGCCTTAAAGATCTGTATACGAAATGTGTTTGATCCAATATGTGAATTATGTTCTGCTCTATCAGCATTGTTGTTTTTATTGGAAATAATGAAATTCAGGCCTTAGGTAGACAAATCCCACACGTACTGACCCTGGTAAAATCTTACCGGATGCCAATTTTAACTGGAAAACAGACTTTTTGTTCTAAAAACAGGAAAGGCTTGATTGTTATCTTTAACACTCAACAATTCCACCCATAATAATGCATTAACATTGGAGGAGACTTGTTAAGCATGCTGCCTCCAAACATTTCATTCAAAGTCTTTATCTCAAAACCTCAGCTTCTTTTTTGCATTAAACATTTTCTTTTCTCTGTTAAACCTTTTCATATCAAAAGGCAGTTGTTCTCCACGCATATTTACGCTGCCGGTGTGCCTTTAAGATAGAATGTTCTGGAAAAAAAGGATACAAAATTACATATTTCTTCTCATTCATTCGTCTAGTCCTACTTTCCACATGACCATATTGCAAATGTCATATAATTATGCAATTGACTAACATAGTGACAGATGCAGTATGTTGCAGGAAACGTGGAACATGGGTTCTAAACAAATGACATGTCATTCCGTTAGAGACGGGTCACCTGTTTGAACCACTGCAGCATTAGGAATGGTTGCTAGAGCAGATGGCGGTGTGAGATGGCTTTGGCTTTTGAAGTGCGCCATCGCTGATGCCTGGCTTGCCGGCCTGCCTGTCTGTCTGTGTTCTCCCCAGGGGACGACAATTATGGGAGGAAGTTGATCATTTTCAGTAGCTGTTGCATGCCTCCGTCTCACCAGCTCAACCACCATCGCCTGCTGGAGTAAGTATATTGGAATATAATAATCAGACTCAAGGTTAAATAAAATACTATTTATAAGTTAGTCCACAATTTAATTAGTAATTGTAATAATATTCAAATGTTTTGTCCAGGTCTTGCTAATGCTTACCAATGTGGCTCTATTCCAGGTATATAAAATACACATTGGATCAATATGTAGAAATGGACTATACCGTGATTTACTTCCATTACGGTCTCAGGAGCAACAACAAGCCTTCTCTACGATGGTTAAGAGATGCCTACAATGAGTTTGACAGAAAGTTAGTAGGCCCAGACGTTCACTTTACTCAAATTACACTGTTCTGTTATTGTTTTTTTTTTTTTTGTTTAATCAAATGTGTGCATTTGATTAAACTGGCTACACTTTTATTACATTGGCTACAACATGACAAGGGAATGTAAACTATGGGCCGGATTTACTATTATCCCAAATAAAGCGTGCTAAATTGCGTGGGCCTTGTATGATATTGCACGTGTTATTTTAATGCGTATTACGTGTGATCAACTAAGATTTTTTTGCGTAAA
This sequence comes from Typhlichthys eigenmanni, assembly GCA_027564635.1. Classification (NCBI taxonomy): domain Eukaryota; kingdom Metazoa; phylum Chordata; class Actinopteri; order Percopsiformes; family Amblyopsidae; genus Typhlichthys; species Typhlichthys eigenmanni. Next base: position 22,893 of record JAODUK010024524.1, read on the forward strand.
TGACAACCAGTGCAAGACGGCAAGACTTAACCCTCATGTTTGGGGTCTGTGACGCCATATATTAGATGAATATATTGTTGAATATATTGTTGTTGTTTAAGGTAGACAATAGTTAACTCAAAACGATTTAACTTTTGTCCCCAATAACAACACACACCTACACCCCCCACCCATCCACCAACACACCTACACGCACGCACGCGCGCACACACACACACACACACACACTTACTTACTTACTTACTTACTTACTTACTTACACACACACACACTTCATCCCAATGTTACACAGTAGGCCTACAGTATAGTGCTGGGAAGCAGATATTAAACATTTTTCATGCAAGTGTACTACATTATTCTAAGGAAAACAATGTATCTCAGTCCCAACCAGAGCCAACCTGAGGGTTTGCACCTTCCTTTCAAACGTATTAAATATAGGCGCTGTCGCAATCACCTGAAATAGCGTTTAGGCTTGATAGATCACATTGCATGTAGCAAATTAATGTATTTGCATGTTCCTCTCCCATTATTTTTCACATTAACATTGAAACACCCCAAATTGCATATTGCAAACGTACAAATGAACAATACGTGCTATCTTTGTTCTTTTGACAGATGTCATCCTCCATGCACAAAGGTAGTATATCAGCTTATTTGTTATTTGCGAGTGCTATCATCACACGTTTTTACTCACACAAACCTTTATGAAATCTGGCCCTATGTGTGATGTACATTTTTATGTTGTCTTTGTTTGTCTGTTAGCAGGGGCAGCTCCCCCTATGGTCGGACGAGGCTACTGCAGAGAGCCTCATGCCCGGCCACCTATTTTGACGGCCATCTGTGTTTTGTTCCAGATACAAGAAGAACCTTAAAGTGCTGTATGTGGTCCATCCCACCAACTTTATTAGAATAGTCTGGAACATATTCAAACCCCTTATCAGGTAAGGGGAGAGGAGACCTGTCCAGGGTTGAACATGGTTCCATGTTCAGTTGTGTGCATTCTGAGGATGTGTCGATGTTTCCCTGACAGTCACAAGTTTGGAAAGAAGCTAACGTACGTGAACTACCTGGATGAGCTAAGAGACCACCTCAACTACAGCCAGCTCATCATTCCCCCTGAAGTGCTCAGGTGCTTACTAGTTTTTAATCATATAGTACCTAAACTATATCGTTTATAACACAGTCCCTTGAAAAGGTTTTTGCAGGTTTTTTCCTAACCTTAAAATCATGTGTAGGGGTAGTTTATTATTATTGGTTGGATTCTTTAGTATTTGGTTGGAGGTGGTGTTTTTTTAGTATTCTTTTTAGGTTTTATTATTTTAGTTTTAATATCTTGCAAATAATGATTATCACTATCCCAGTGAAGAACCCATAACGGATCCACAGGAACAGCTTTTTTTTTAACAGGCTTATATTATTTGGCGTCATCATGCGTGGCTAACATTTCTCCAAAGCTCTCTTTTAATACAAGTGTTTATTAATTCCATTTGTTCAGCCATTTGTTCCTCTGAGCATCTCCCACTGCCTCCCACTAGCTAGATAATGAAGTCAGTTTTGTTTTGATGAGTTTTGAAATCAGTTTTGTTAGGATGAGGTCACATCTTCATTTGCATTTTATTATGCAGAAATGAAATGAACGGAGGTCCGCTGTGTTTATGTTCCACAGGCATGACGAAAGACTACAAGCGGCAAACAAGCAGAAAGGAGGCCTCTCTCCCTCTGTGAAAACCCCTCCACCAAGACCCCCACTACCCACCCAGCAGTTTGGTGTCAATCTGCAGTAGTGGGTATTATTTTATTCTCATTTTTATTTAAAACCAGGAACACTCCAGCAGTAGAATGTTCTACGTCTGAAATCGTAGAAATGTACGAGTTTGTGAACAGTGTTGGTGATGAAACGCAACACTCTTGTTTATATGAATGTTTCACCTACTTCAAGACTAAGTGGGATAAGCATCACGTTTACCTTAGGTTAAATGTAACGCCATATCTCCGTAGCCTTCGAGAGAAGAACAAGGGAGAGCTGATACCGCCTGTGATTTCCCAGACGGTGACCTATCTTAAAAACAAAGGTGGGTTTCACTGTCTGAAGTGGCTGGAGGCAATGTAGCTGTGATTTAAGTGAATGTAGCTGTGATTCTCAGAAGCACGTCAGTCTACTGAATGCTGAAACAAATATAGTCTTTAACCCTTTAAAGGCCACTTTCTACCGTCCTTTCTACCTCATGTCCCATGTGGAACCCATGATTACGAAATTGTTAATTGTTAATCCTGGAGTGTACTTTTTTAAATTCCTCTATATCTGTGCCATGTTGGGTGAAAACCTTATTAGTCTGAACTTGATATTACATTTTTTATGTTATTTTTTACAATATTTACAATAACAAGGTTGGTATTTTACCCTCTGATATTTGAAATTGGTATAAAAACCTTTTAAAAATGTATTTTTTGTAAATGTTCAATTTCAGTTCATTTCAAAGTTCATTTATTTTGACGATAGCCGCTAGAAGGTCATGACTGGATGTCTTGTATCAAGTTTTCACTTGTTTTCTGTTATGTCTCCAGGGCTCAAAACAGAGGGCATCTTCAGGAGATCAGCCAGTATTCACGTCATCAAGGACATCCAGAAACTCTACAACCAGGGTGAGTGGGGTCTCCATGCCCCATTTGCAGGGGCTTTAAAAAAACAAAACAAATCTGTCTACCAGGAATGGCGATCAATATAACTCTATCTCCCACGGCTCTGATGCCATAAGGCATTCCCCCTGTTGCCCGTGTAGCGCCACACATCGAGACGCTGCGGGTTTCGCTCAACTTTCCACCTCATTAGACTGCCAGCCTCGCTCTGAGGTACCGCCGTCACTTCGATGTTACGTCCACTGTGACACATGCGGTTCCCGAGAGTGCGGCTGACATCTTGAAAATGAAGCGGTCAATAGCTTATCGTCTGTGTTCTTAGAGGGTGTACTGTAGGACATGCTGACTTTCCTTGTGTTGGTATTGATTGATTATGTAACTAGCAACATGTATCTGCAGTAGCTCTTAAAAAGGAGCGTCACATCTATACTGTGTATTCAAATCTACTGTATTAAGTATGAAATATCTAGTTTATTTACAGGATTATAGAAAGTACTGTCCATATTACCTGAGAACACTTCCATTATTTCTTAAAAAAACACATGTCAACTAATGTGAAAATAAATGACTTGGTGCTTGTCATTTCTATTTAATGTAGTAGTATAATTAATGTAATGTATGTATTGTTAAGATAAATGTAACGGTTTCATTTAAATTCCATTACATTTCCGTTCACTTTCCTGCAAGAGTGCCCAGACGGGCTCTTCAGTTTGTGCGTCATTAACATTCTGCAATCTCTCCCCCAACACCCGCAGGGAAGCCGGTGGACTTTGCCCAGCACGGAGACATTCACGTGCCCGCAGTCATCCTCAAGGCCTTTCTCCGAGAGCTGCCGGAGCCCCTGTTGACCTTCGCCCTGTACGAGCAAGTGTTGGACGTCCTGCGTGAGTAACGCTCCACTTTTCCTCCCGTGCTTTCTACTGGAGCCGCTTCTGTATGTTATATTCATCCCGGACCGGTAGCAGATTAGTACGTAGTTCACGGCCCCCTGCTGGTCAGTGAGACAACTGCTGGCCTAGTCTACCAGGGGGTGGGTTTCAACGGCCTGGAATCCCATTTCCGTGCTTGTAATCAGCTTGACAGCCACAGGGTTATTATCTGAAATGAAAGCCCCGGCAATAGAAGTGAATATGAATCATTATCCCCCCCCCACTATCTACACAGCCCCTCCCCAAACTCCACCCCACCTCTCACTCGCTATACCCAAGTAATATTGTCCCCAGTGGTTGTATCAATAATTAACCCATGATCACAGGCTTGTGGGGGGGTGCGCGGGGAAGGAGGGGTGGTATTTCCACGCTGTATAGATCACAGTGAGTACATAATGAAGATGGTTGGAGATGGGGCTAGCCATGCATAGCCAGCGCGGCAGCCGTGCTCTGTGGAGGTGAGCGCAGCCTCCGAAGGCGTGTTGAGGGGTTGCATCCACAGTGTGAGGCGGAGCGGCACTGCTTGGCGGAGCCTTCTCTTCCCGACAGCACGCATTCAAACGGAGCTAGGCCAACTGTTCTCCAGCATCCTTATGGAACTCACCCAAAGACTCATTGTCTCATTGTCTAGTGTGAATACAGTTCATATTCTATAGCTGATGTTTTAACTTTTAGTTTTTAATGTAGGAGGTGTGTCCAGTCAACCGTTTAATCTGCCTTTTATGTTTAACAGATTATCAATTTTGTAATGTGCTCATGTTCTATTTTCATTTCATCGCTGTTCTTTACATTTGTATCTATCTGCTTTGTTTAGCCAATGGCTTTCATTTAAGCACGAGTGCAAGTCAGTAGCTCTATGAATATTTCAGATTATTGATTTGACACAAAGCGTAGCACTGCCACTACAGGGTTAGACAGGACAGGAAGCGGCTGCCTGTTAACGCGCGGCGTCTTCCTGCCCGTCTCTCAGGGGTGGAGAGCAGTCTCCGCGTGACCGCGTGTAAACGGGTAGCTGAACGTCTGCCGGAACACAACTACATAGTGCTGAAGTACCTGGTGTGTTTCCTCCACACGGTAGGTCCTCTGGGGTCAGCTGACCCCTCACTTCACTCACACGGTGTTTATATATTCACCCAGCGCTCATGAAAACATCCCGTGGGATCACCTGATTGAGCGACCTTGGGCAAACACCTTTTGCATTTGACGTTACACAGGACTGAGGCATGTACAACGAGAATACACGCATCCAAAATAGCAACAACTTGTAGCTGTAGCTTTCTGTGGCTGGTTGTCTGCGCTTCCAATGATACGGGTTCTCCATGCTTCGTACTTCAAGCTGAATGTACCGTGCGCTCAGCATCAGGAAAAGGATAGCGAGGCAATGTACAGTCAGCGCTTGTGAGGCAGCTCTGACCTCCTTGTGTTAGATCAATGCAGACCCCGGAGATTCTCATGGGTGCCATTAGTCACATTGACAAGTGACTGTTTAATCAGGGCAAACTGTGCATAATTATTCACAGCCCTCTTCAGAGAGAGAGAGGGTTCACATCTGTGTACCTGCTGTGGGCCAATGCTTCGCCAACACTCTTGCCCTTCTTCTGTTCTATTTGCATGTCGGCCACCTTGGCTTCCCTCAGATAACCTGACACGCGCTGAAACTGTAAGGCGCCAGTTCACCTGCGGTGTGTCAGGTTCTTTCTAGTCAATACCCCGGGGCATATACAATAGCTACCACACTACTGTGTGTTGTACAGTGTGCAACTTCTACTAATTCTAGTTCAAGATTTTAAAGTCTCCTGTTCTGAGTGGTGCTCTCTTTATTGAAAAAAAGTACATTTAAGCATTTAAAATAGAAAGTACATGTTTAGACCATGTACACACGCCCTTAGGGCAAAATGTTGGTAATAACAGTGATACATAGATGAAAATGGTGGCGGGATAACCCTCTATAGTTTGATTTGATAAACCCTGTGCAGCGCCTTCTAGTGGCCAGATATATATTATAGTACCCTATTGTTAAAATGCTAATGTATATCCTTTATTTATTTGTAAAGCCAGTCAGTACACCAGACTTTTGCTTTTAGCAATAGTCGCTGAGATTATAGTCTGGAAGCCTTGTTCGTTTTAGCATTTGCACGGCCACCCTGGATGGCAGACCAATCAGAGACCAGTGGGGGTGGCTACTGTAAGTGTGATGACAATTACTGTACGTCAAGCATGTGTTTTCTAAATGGTGTTAGAGCTAGATGAAGCAATGCAAACAGTTGTAGATACGCCAATGAATGAAAGGCTTCCCAATAGTTTCATATTGAACCCGAGTTATACACCCATTGGATTAACAAGTACAATGGACCGTGTCTAGACCCTATACACAAAGTGAATGGCAGGTCTGGTTGCACCATGCTAGCGTTATGTGGGTGTAAAAGAGAGCCCAAGTCACTTCCTCAACCTGGAAGTGACTTGTCCTGGAGTCCAGGAAGTCCTGGACCTCGTTTGGAAAAAACATGTATGGTACTGTAGACACATTTGAATTTTAATTGTGTCACAGAGTACATGAATGATGTTTGTCTATTTTAAAGATAATTGTTCAATTCAACATCACAGTTTATTGTAAAACTATAAAGTAATATTTAGTTTTGTGTGTAACCGGTCAGTGAACTACAGCTTTCGTCTCACACAATATACGTCACCAAAACAATGCTTTATTCGGCTTGTGAATTGTGGCGCGAGAACGTCATGACGTCACTTCCGCAACTTATGGGTTTGTAGTCTAAAATTAAGTATTTTCACAGTCTTATACTTTAACAAAATGTATGACAACCTGCTAATTTCTTTACTCAATATTTTGTTTTTTTAAATAGACAAACATCATACAGTATGTGTCATCATGTCATCATGTCACAATTCAAACAGGATCAAAACATTTTTCGATTCTTTTTCGAACTGCGGTCCCATAATGCGGCAGGCTCTCTATGATGATCCTAAAATCCTACTGTATAGCTAATCGTCATTGTGTGGCACCTGCGCAGGTGTCCCAGGAGAGCATAGTGAACAAGATGAGCCCATCCAACCTGGCCTGTGTGTTCGGCGTGAACCTGGTGCGCCCCCTGCAGGGCTCTGTGTCGCTGAGCGCCCTGACACCCATCAACGTCTTCACAGAGCTGCTCATCGAGCACTACGCTGCTGTGTTCGGCTCCCGCTGCCCGGCCGGCCAGGTGTTGCCCTGACCCGGACCTGGGACCCCCCCCTCCACACACACACACACACACACACACACGCTGTGACGACGTTCTGGTTTTGAATGCTGAGAAGGCAAAAGCTACTAAAGCCTCCTTAACACACCTGTTGCCTGGCAACTCTTTGTTACCAGATCACTAATTCACTGGTCGCTAATTCACTGGTTTTCATTGTTCGGGACTCATAATCATTATTACGTGACAAAACGAACTCCCTCTTAAGTATAGTGGCGCTACTGTTTTGTGTGTGTGTTGGGGTGGCTCATTTTGGAATAATAATAGGTCACACCTATAACACTTCTGACACATAACAGAGTTATGTAGTTCTGTTAGTTTTCCAAGAATAATATGCTGAGATCCACTTGGCAGCAAAGAATGTATTAATATTGCTTTTCACTGATGATTTATATCTTTTCTATGTTGGTTCACATACCTACAGCAGGTGCTTAATCACAATTTGATCAGAACATGTGTGTGCCTTTATGTACTGTATCATAAACATAGAGAAAAACACTCATGCAATATTTGTTCTTGACTTTTGTTTATTAATGATTCAATTTTTCCTAAGAACTTGGTACAAAAAAGTGAGACTACTCTTTACCATTTACCAACTTCCATCAATCAACTTTTAATGCATCAGAAAGGAAAAAACTACATTGGCATATTTAAGACAAACACTTTCCTATACACGCTATCCACTGGACAGTCCCTTAATGACAAAGAAATAAAACTACTTCAACAGCCAACAGACATTTTTCATCTAAATCCACCGTGTTGTCTTGTCCTCAAACCTCGACCAGCTCCTCAAGGCAAAATAATACGTTCCTTTTAATTTTCCTTGTCGTTTACCAGCCAGCACCTCTTTACACAAGGTGTGCGTTTTCAGTTTTGTGATAAAATAACACGTTTAACATTGTAAACTAAGAAATAATGCATAACTGGCAAAACAATAGAAAAATCTAATGTTTTTTCTTTAGTTTTTTTGTTCCTTGATAAAAGAATATTAAAAAAATGTTTAAATTCTTATTTTTCTTTTCTTAATTTGTTCAAATGTTGTCATTGTTTATTAAAATAGATCTGTTTCAGTAAGTACTGCACAGTTTCTCCCGGAGAAGATTCTGGAAATGGGTGACGAGAGGCTGTGACAAATGCCTTTGGGCGGGGAGGGGAGGGGGTGAAGATGTAGGTGGGAGGGCAGATGGACGACGGGTGTACCGTTGATGCAATACGGAGCACTGATTCAATCTCTTATCCACCTCATCCATCCTGGAATCTAATTCCATTTGGACCAGCTCTCCCAGACACTACGCAGTGTCCTATAAACTCTGGTTCCCATGGGCCGTGCAAGCAGAGTGCATGATATGCATCACATAGTGTACATTCTACCACCAGTAGCTGCATGAGGGCCCTTTGTGAAGTTCAGTATGAATGTTCTCCCTCCAAAATAAACCAGATTGGTATAATCCTTGTGGCAGTGCCAAATCAAAATGGCTGTCAAAAGTTTCCATTTCATAATAATCAACCATTGTTCACTTTTTAAAGACAAAATAAGGCAAATGCAAAAGTGTTAATGATAAATATCTAATTAGTAATGTACACAATTTGACAAGCGCCTTTTATTTTTGTTCATGGTTTTATGAGAATTTGTGTCATTTCATGGCTATGAAAAGTGTTTTACAGTGTATATACAGTAATTCAGTCCAGAGTTTAAATCACCTGGGTGACTGCTCTCTTTCCAAGAATAATATAAAAAAAAAGACTTTTCCTCAGCGAGAGTAGAACATATTAATTTACATTGCTACTGAATGGTTCAAAATTATATTGCTTGACGGCTATCTGTTAAGTTTCTTCATAGCCCTAACCCCGAGCCTACAGCCTTGGCATTGATAAACGTTAGTGCTTTCACTGACATTTACCCTTTTGTCATTCTGTTTGATGGCAGCCATATTGTTTTATGATAATGGTACATCGTAGTATGAATGGTGACCGTCAAGCACGCCAACTCCATTCCCTATGATAAAGGCATTTGTTTCTCTTTAAATTAATGTTACGTTTGTTCACGTTTGTGCATTTTTAGGTTGCAATGTAGCTTCCTGCAACTAAGTATTTGATACGCGACTCTAAACATATCATAAAACAAATAAAAATCACAAGGTTTTGTGTTTCAGAACCTTTCTGGACCAGCAGGAAGACAAGCTATATGTTAAACACCAAGTAGAGCAAGATACCAACATCTAGGTTTGGGAAACCTACACACACACACACACACACACACACACACAGTTGCAGATGATCCAGTTTGTGGTTGACAATAACCTATAAAATGATGCAACTAAGAAACCCTGGATTAAACTACTTGAGGCAGTGTTCATTTGTACTGTCTTAACATAATTCCATAAACAAAGTGAATATAACAGGCTCATGGCTGTAAAATGTTCAGTTGTGAAACAATGCGATTGAGTAAAAAATAAAAAACGGAAAAGCCAAATATATTAAAAATAAAAAAGGCAGGAAAAGCACTACAGAAGTTATTGATATTAAGTGTTCCCAGTACAAAAACACAAGTTTTTTTGGCATATTTTCTATACTGGTAAAGGGTAGAAGGAAATGGGCTAAATGGGATAAATTCCACATTTACACAAACTCGGATGGTCCGTATTGAAATGTCCATTTTTGAGTGCAACGGCGAGAAAAGGAACATCTTGGGCTAGATAATTCATAATCCAGTAAAGTTGAGAGAAAAAAAAACCTGCAATAATAATACAACATATGTACAATGATCCCCTTGAATACTCCCAACGTACATTTATCAACAGGCGTCAGCATGAAAATACTAAAATCTCAGCTAGAAATGCTAATTTCTGTACTTACTGTATCTTAAATACTTTTTTCCTCTGACTTTTAACTATATTAATACTGAAAAAAAGTTATTCTCTGTTGTTTGAAGGCTCGTATGCGTTTTACGTACATACACAATGAAAACATTTCCCTCTCCCCTCTTTCACCTGAATTATTATGGCAAACATTGTTCATAGGCGAATGAGAGCAAACATCTACTCAGATATAACAATGTACAGTCCTCCCAGGTTTATTACACCATTGTTTATGTAACTACAACTACTCTAATGTTCTCTCTCACTATATGCAGAACAATAATTGTACCTTTTTTTTTCTCCTTTTTGTATGGTTTTTTTTAAAGAAAGGAAATATCTTTTGGGCCACATGGAATACTTTCTCCATATTTCTGTGGCAGCGCTGTACTATAACTTTTTTTGTAATAAATACATTAAGGCCAAGAACATTGATAAATAAAAAAAAAAGAAAGAAATCTCGTAAGCACTGTAGGTGTCTCCTTTACAAAATACTTGTCATGAACCGAGTGGAGGATATAGGCTCTTTTTGTCCTAGTTTTTGTTGCTTTTATCCAACGACAGCTCTTGTAAAAACAATGGTTAGGACATTATTCAATGGTATTTCAATGGTATCTCGGACAAGTCACCACCAGAAACAAAAATAAAAGCTGCCCTCTTGAGTGTCTAGGTGAGGGCGACCAGCGGCGGGTTCAGGGGAAGGAGGGGGGGGAGGGGTGGGGGCATCCAGCCGGCTCTCCACAGCCCCCCGTGGAGCTAGTTGTTGCCCTGGGCTTGTGGCTGGGCCATCTGCAGGACCGGGGTGGGCGAGGGTCCGCAGGGGGAGGATGTGGCGCTGCCGGCAGCCACGCTAGTGGGCTTGATCCAGGGCAGGGAGAGCAGGGAGGCCCCTGCCGTGGTGGTGGTCGTCATGGTGACCTGGATCATCTGGTCGCGCTGGATCAGCCTGATCAGGCCTTTTAGGCGGTCCAGGGAGGTCTGTGTGTCACTCTGCTGGCCCAACAGGCGCTCCCTGACGTCCATACATTGCTGGGAGGAGAGAGAGACCATGGGTGAGTCAGTCATTTAAACAAAGACCTTATATTGTAGGCAGCCATCTTGTTAACACCTCCGGGCAGTTACTAGGAAGGCCGTATCTAAATGAATAGGGAGAGAACCATAACTGCACTTTCAATGGTGGCAAGGCCAATCTGATAAACAAAACCCTGTCTTAGAACATGTCGTGATTTTGCCCCAAAATAAAAGTTTTTCTTTACCCACTTCTTTCTGCTACGCATGCATCAGTGCAACCACACATTTGGCTACACAGGTGAAGGTTCGGCTTCTCTTCCAACCTCCATATTTGTCGTTATAGAGTTCCTGACTCCTTTAAAAGCATTCAAGATGCTCACACTCAACCCACCCCTGCCGATGTGTCAATCAAAATCTAAAGGTCATTTAAGTGGAGGTGAGAGTTAGCATAGCAACGCAGTAAGATGAGTCAGCTAATCTAACGGCCTACCGTGAGGGTCTGGTTGAGTCTCTTGTCCTGCTCCTCTAAGTGGGCGCACTCATTCTTCAGCTCCACGTTCCTCCTCAGCAGCCGCCTCTTCTCTTCCTGTCGCACTGCACATGCACACGCACGCGCACGCACGCACACACGCACACACACGCACGCACGCACGCACATACGCACACACACACACACGGAACAGACCCATCAGCATAACTAGCATAAATAGATAAATAACCATAAACACCATCTAGTGTTCACATTTTATTTAAGAGAGTAAAACAAGATTAACATTTGTATTTAAATCTCAATTTAAAACATATATAAACATATATTTTGTATAATTAATATAACAATAAATATACTGTATATTTTAGTTTATTCCTCCTGACAGCAGCCTCCAAGCCCCACGTTCAGACAACTGCATTCTCACCTGTCTTGTGTGTAACATAGGACTGGACGAAGTTCTGCGGCCATGACATGTTCTCCTTGTTCAGGACCTTTGATAAAATAGTAAGATAGCAGTAGGATTAATAGGTTAGGTGGCTTTTCTGTTTGTTAAGACCTGTACAGACACCGCACCTGTCAGTGTTGTAGTTTGGGTGGTTTTTTAAATGCAGTTTTGTACAAAACAATCGATAAGAACAAGTTTAATAGCAATCTACTGTATGTGTAGAATGGTAGATTCTCAGCCCTGCCTCTGCAAATAGCAATTTTCTTCTGCAGCTAGCTATACTGCCACAACTCGCACTGAGTCAAGGAATGGAGATAAAGTGTTTAGGGTAGAGGTATTGTTGTGTACATACTACATACTAATAATGTGTGAAAATAAATAAGCCTGAAAAACACATACGGTATCTTATTGGTATGATATGTATGATCTGTACATATTCATATCAAAGACCCCATCTCTACTTTAAAATGTCGTATGTATCTCATTCTATACGAATAGTGTAAGCGTACAGTATTTTAATAATAATAATAATAATAATAATAACTTAGATTTATATAGCGCCTTTCACAAACCCAAGGACGCTTAACAAACAAAACTGGGGGGGGATTAAAGCCCATAGGCCTCATTGAAGAGGTGTGTTTTGAGCTGTGTTGTAAACATTATTGTGGAGGAGGCAGAGCGAATGGCATGAGGAAGCTTGTTCCATAGTGATGGAGCACCGACACAGAAGGCTCGGTCACCAAATGTCCGGAGTCTGGATTTAGGGACATCAAGCAGGTCTTTGTCAGAAGACTGCAGGGACCGTGACTGGGTGTACGGATGGAGCATATTTTACAATATGTTGTGAGGCCGCGTTCAGACGTAACTTCTATTTGGAAGCTGTCGGCCTCTTTTTAACATTTTAACCCTATGGAGAAAACAGGTGCTTTTCTCAGCAGCTATGGGCTTCTTTTTCCATTGAGAAAATTTCAACTTCTCAGGAGAAAACGCCCTACGTATTCCGCTTTTTGACAGTTGACCAATCACAAGCGCCGTGGTGAGACCTGGTGTCTCCCATAACAACCGTAACAACCATTTCAGCTGCTTTTCCTTCTGCATGAAAAACGCCCAGGCCGGGGCTTTAAATCAAAAAAAGACGTTACGTCTGAACATGGCCTAACCAGGTGAAAATGTGAAGGTTGCAATACCTTCTTCTGGCACTTGGGGCAGTACCACACCCCTCTGGGTGGGGTTTTGAGCGGAGGCTGCAGGCAGTTGGGGTGGAAGGCGCGGGTGCAGTTGTGACACGGCTGGAGTTCCCCCTCCTCCTTACAGATGGCACAGTGGTCATCATGCTCCAAGTCCTCCTGCACAGCCCGGCAACACAACACACACACACACACATCAGTCAAGTGTTGTTGTTATTTCAACAAGTGCCTCGAGTTCACTCCTTCTGACGGCCGGCCTCGCTGTTTACCAGTAAGGCATAATCCGCTGAAAAGCGGGGCAGAGACTCTCTTCTCATCTTATCTCCGTAATTAAATTCTAACAAGCCAGGCGACGCCAACGCGCTCTGCGTATGATTTGGAGCAGCCGGGCCCTGATATGAACCCTGAGGGTTTCCTGATATCAGCCAAGATGGCGAGTGAGTGATTTGTTTTGGAGTGCGAAACGCCGGACTTAAAAAAAAAAAAAAAAAAAGAGTAATGGGACCGTCGTTTCCCTGATATCTGTGGTAATGCTGGCAGTCAGGGAAATGTCAGCACTCTAATCGAGAGAGAGAGAGAGAGAGAGAGAGAGAGAGAGAGAGAGAGAGAGAGAGAGAGAGAGAGAGAGAGAGAGAGAGAGAGAATTTTCATGCAGGTAGTAACTTGTGAGATTGACTCCCCATACACACACACACACACACAACCATCTTGTCCGTCATGGCGTCCACTAGCACGGACGGCACCTTGGAATGGCGTGACAGCCAAACACCGATAGGCAGAGGCCAGGCACCAGAGTTGGCGATTTAAGCCGAGGTACAGGTACAGACGCAGCGGTCACAGCTGCCGCGCAGGACAAGAGACTCATTACTGGCGATACTGAGAGCCGCTACAGGATTGGTCCAGTTTGGGAAAATCTCCACAGAGGCTTGTCATGTTGAAGTGTTGCGATCTGCCTACGCTATACGCGCTTGCGTCTGGTGTGTGTAATAACTTTTCTTTATTCTAAGGCCTGTACCCTTGTGTAGCTGCACAGAAACGCTAAAAAATGTCATCAAAGAACAAATTAGTTGTTTTGCGACGCGAGGGAATACCCCGGCATTTTCATTACGAACAACAGCGTGCACACACAAACACGTATTGATATTAAACACTGTAGCACACACACACACACAGATAAACAAGGCAGCACTGTCAGTGTTGAGGCTTGTACGTACCTTCCAACAGAGATCCTCTGTGTCTAGCGTGTGGATGAGAAGCGGAGAATAGGTTAGTAGCCGCCAACAGGTTGAGACACAGAGCTAGACAGGAGGTGTTAGCGGTAAAGCCATGCGGGAAGCTCTGGGGAAGGCAACTCATTTCAGGCAACAGAATGTTATTAGACAAGCTGGGAGAGCCAGGTCTCACGCTGAATTCTTATCAAGACCACCAGTACTGGGATTCGGAATAACACCTCGTCCCAATTACACTATTTTCCTTGACAGTCGGTTTTAAGTGCTAGCTAAATGTTGTTTACAATGCAGACTGCTGCTTGCTTGTGTGTTTGTATCACTTAGGAAGGAAATTAGCTAGTTTTATTGGGTTAGTCGGTGCATAATTGTGCCAGTCTCACTATGGGCCCCTATCATGATCACAAGTGAAGTGTGTTTTACCTCGTAGGAAAAGTGGGTTGTTCAGGTAATTTGATGCAAGCCGCTTGCGCTGGAAGGCAAAAGGGAAGAGAACATTTCAGTAAAACCAAGAGATAACATATTTCCTAAGAATAAATATTCATATTTTGCATAGAGCTATTTAATGGAAATATGTATGCATTAGCAAAGAGCTGGTAAACCTTTAAGTGGGGCGCTTCACATTAATGACGTCTAACAATTATGGAAATGTGCTGTGTGCCCTGCTAAGTATATACACAACATCTTACCAAAGTAAAATCATTGCTAGACACGCTAAGACCATTGCACGTGAAATAGCCACGTGCAATCAGATAAGTGATGCAGAATTATGTATTTATTTTCATTACAATGGGTATGTACAGTATGCATGCAGAATGAACAGTATTTCATAACCTCCCTGTTTTGTATCAGTCTGAAATGTCTCATATACACAAAGGGGAAGGGGAAAGGGGTACCATGAAGCACATAATCCTGTGTCTACTTTAATCTTAGTCTTTTTGAATGTCATGGGCGGAGCAGAATGACATGTTTTCTAAAAACTATTTACAGATTTATTCAATAAAACCTGCATATCATTATTTTGTAGGACATGCACTCACCTCTGGTTCAAACAAGCCACTGTAGGCCGGGTTGGCAGTGCTCCTTCTCTTCCTTTCCTGTCTCTTTGTCTGGATCTCTGCCACAACACGGAGACAGTTTGTACCGGCGTACTTCCAACATTAACACAAGCTATGCAGCACTAGCTGTCACGCGCTACCACTCAGCCTTTCGTCGATAAAGGGGATTTAGTGTGGAGTACTCGTTACAGTATGTAACCACCTAACCGACTTGTCTCAATACTCCTCTCCTGAAAATTGAAGCTGCCTAGTAATGTTAAAACATTAAAACATAAGTGTTTCATTGAATTGTGTCCGAATTACCTGAAAACTATTCAACTAAATTACTTTTGCTACCGGATAACGAACTAGAAAGAGGGACATTATTCATTTGAGATGCCTTTTTATGTTACTTCAAGTTGCTTCAAATGAGGACATACCTGTATAAATAAAACTAGGATTGGATTTAAATTACATTTAATTGCATACAGTATTTAGAGCCTCACAGTTGAAATACTCCTGGCATTGCTGGCAGGCCCTCTGAACTGAGTCAAACCCCCAAACTACTCTGAATGCTTGTGTGTCTTACCTTCCAAGTGCTCTGTGGTGACCAAGCCCAGGGCAACCATGAAGGCAATTTTCTGTGAGAAGCAAGTGGTGCAGCATAAAACAACACACATTAATGACTTGACTTTAAAAAAAAGAATAATAATAAATAAAAAAAGGGAAAGATTTTAGAATCTCTTGAGAGAGGAGCACAAGCTGTTCTGAAGTAACCCTCACTGAGGGGAAGATGTGAAGATGAAGAGTAGGAGATTGGGTTCAGGTCTGGAGGACACTTGTGCTATGATTGGAGCATTCTCCACATAAGAGGATTTCTTCCTTCTGGAAGGTTCTTGATGAGCTTTTCACACCTCCATCTCTTTTGATGCTTACATAATCATAATGCTTCTGCATTTGTGTCCATTTTATTTTATTTTTAGTATTTCTGTAGTGGCTTCTCTAGGAGCAAATAATCCAGTTTGGTGATGACAGTAACTCTATTTCTCCCAGATAATCCTACATTTATGATTTATTTGTAAATCATTCTTTAAAACAAGCATAGTCCGATTTGAAACCTGGCAAAAGGTGCTATCTGAATTGGCAAACAGCTAAAATATTCAAGCTGGTTTTCCGTTTGCTTTGAGTTTGCTGCAAACATTTGCGAACACAAGCAAATGGTCTGAGGAGCAACACACTGACGCTGGACAAAGGGTGACGACATCTAATAATTTTGGAATGTTTACGCAAAATGTTCAAATGTCATGTTCAAAACAAACGCGTTCCCCGCAAACCTCACCTCAGTTCTGAACAACAAGACAAAAAGGGACGGTTTGGTGCGATGTGGGATCTTTAGGAACTTCTCTGCCTTACATTAAACAGATTTGTGAGAGATTTACCTGTCAGGGGAAAATCTAATGTCAGAGATGATTTAGAGATGCTAGGAAGGGGATTATGGGACTTTATTTACCCAGTATGTTCTCAAACCATCACTACTGCAGGAATGGGCCAATAGGAAGGCAAGGCAACGCCGTAGAGAGAAAGGGTTACAAAGGGATTATCTGGGATTGCTGACTGAAATAATTGGATTGGTTAACCAGTTGATGTGATGTATATCAGATTAGTGGAGTAAACACTGCTCATCGCAGAAGTTAGGGTACTACAGAATCTTGATCTCAACTAGATCTATAGTACCTTTAGAAAATCTTGCTTGTGTGTGTACAGAAATGTTTTTCCTTTAGCGCAAAAATTGAAGCAAAGCATATTTGACTACTGTATGTATGTGCTGGGTCTTTAAAGCCCCTCTAAGAGCAGACAGGTGCAATTATTTGGCTCGTTGGACCGCTTCTCCGGACTATCCGTGCACGCCCTATTTTGAGACAACTGTCAACTTTTTTATGACTTACAAGTGGTGCTGCTGACACATTTGCAGCATAGGTCAGACCAACTCAGAGCCGAGAAGCCAGATTCACTCAGAATACCTTTGTGGGGTACCTGACGAAGGACTTAACACATTGCCTATGTGCACATGCAGTCATATTCCACTATTCTACAAAATATATCAACATACCACATTGAAAATCTATCAAAATAATAGTGGAATGTGTGTGTGCATGTAATCATAGTCAATGTAGTTAAAGAACAATTATATTACTGTTCTTTTCGAGGATATCTGACCTCTGGATCTTCTTCCTTTTTCTCACTCGGGGGCCTCGGGGAAGGGGTAGCCTCCTGGGATGGAATGTCACCCTGAGTCCCTGGAGACCCCTGGGAACTGCTGGGGACCTGGGGCTGGATTATTATTACCTGGTGGCGTACACCCACACACACACACACACACAAATATTAATTAAGGAGTAAAGGAAGTATTAGTGTGAAAGTAGACTGTATACTGTGCCCACTGTATTTACTAGTTTACTATTTGCTACTGTCTGGTAATGGATATAGCTGATATCTAACATTATTCTAAGCACTGTGTAGTCGTTTTGTACTGTTCTAGTATGTATTTCATGAATTTATGTAATTAATGTTTCATCATATCTTAGCCATAGCATAAACAGTAAACATTGCATTGATTGTTTGGTGCTTAATGGTGCGTGACATAACCTGTAACCTCTTTATGTTCCAGGACGAGAGTTAGATTTGTGCTTTTACTGAGGTCTGTCTTTTTAAAGGTGTAGTGTGTGATTATTATGACAGTTGATGTGCATGTCCCCTCTGTCCAATCACAGAGAGGACTCAACACACCTTTTACTGAAACAAGTTGCTCTGTATCTAGGGACTAATGTATACACTAGTACAGATGATGATAATAAATAACAAATATATATATATAGATATATATAACACTAATACAAAAATATATACAAATAATAATAAAAATAATTACAAATAATAAAAAAGATGAATGGCTGAAGCAGACAGACAGCGTTAACCAGGCACAGGGCCAGACGGCCACCTTGTTGTCTGCACTGAAGAGCAGCGGCTGCACCTTGACGGCCTCGGGGACTCCCGCTGCTCGGCCCCCGGCGGCGGCCGGGGCGATGATGGCGCACGCCACGCCCGGCCCCGCCGAGCTGGCGTGTTGGCTGGCACTGTCGGACTCCTGCCCGGCGGACGGGCTCTGCGGGGGGTGCGGAGGGGGCGGGCTGTCTCCCTGGTGCTGGAGGTGGCTGAAGGTGCTGTTGGCGGTGGGCAGGGCCGGGCCCTGGCTCTTGGGGCTGACCACAGCGGTGGCCCTCTGCAAGCTCAGGGGCCGCAGCTCCTGACACGGGCTGTGGGGAAGGCTTTCTGGGATCTGGGTCTTTGGCCTGACCTGGAGGAGCAGGTTAGCCACATGTCAGCCACACACACACACACACACACACACACACACACACACACGAGAGAGTATGACTTCCTGCTAATCTGCATCTGGACGAACATTAACACTGCCTTCTAAACTACAGCTGCGTTAGATGACGAACTGCAAATTGGCGGCCCCATCTGGTCACAAGACAGAACTGCCCTGTTTTGTCTTAACAGCTTTTCGTGAAAAGTTTACATTTTTATTTTCCCGCCTTTTTTTTGTTTTTTATCACTGTAATGGCAGGAATCAATTTAGGCATCAATATACGAATACTACTTTTAGCATAAGCTGTCATTTTTACACATCTGTTTGTATTCCCCAAGAATAGACACCCTCCTTCAGTCTTTAGACTACAAATGGCCATTACTGTATCTGCACTCAAAGTAGTGTGTATGTGATAGTGATTATCCCAAGTTTGTCCGTGTGGCAGCTCTGGCCTTTGTGTTCACTACCACCAGACCTCCTTGCTGTCAGCCTGTTGCTGTTTTAGTGACAGCAAAATAGAAATGAAATCACCTCGCTGTCTTTCACGCCAAACGTTCACATGATGCAGTGTAGATAACCTGTCAGTCACTGCCAACGCACACACACACACACACACACAGAGAGAGATAGAGACAGACGCACTCTCTCTCTCACTGACTCGCCCGCTCACTCACTCACTGAACCAACCACAGACAGTTCCACATGCACGCAGACACACTGCTGTGCCCCATGAGTGTTGATGCATGCCCGGACGTGAGCGGGGTCTTAATGCAGTCTTCTGTCCAATAGGAGAGTGGCTGGGCAAATATGTGTGTGTGTGTGTGAGAGAGAGAATCATTTGTGAACTGACTCATTACAAAGAATATTTGTCTTAGCCTATTGGGGTCATTGACACATACAAGATATATTTCTGCTCCGTTTAATTCACTGTGGATTGTGTTTGAGCAAAAGCGGTCGGTGGGTAATGGAGTGCGCTGCCATCCGGTGGCGATTCAAATGCACTGCACTAGAGGGCACTAATGTTAGCAGCCGGCTTTAGCTTGTTGGGAAGCAGTTGCATTTTCAGTGATAAGAGCAGAGCTCTGCCTCCAACAGTGGTCTGATTGATCAACACCGGCTAGAGTGGACAAACAGAACTAGAAACAAACAAAGAGATCAATGGCATCTACTGTTGTGTGCCGCTTGGCCCACTAAAGCCCTCACAACAAATTAGCAATCACTTATCATGATGCGGGTTATGTTTCTGAGGGATTGAGAGGCGGGTGTGATTGTTTTTCACTGCTAGAGAAGAAAATACAAGAGGGGGAGAGCCTTTAGAGCTTGTGTTATGTGTGCAATTTAATAACCCTGGAAGAGACATTTTAATCCAAAGAAAACATCACTTAGCGCTCCAAAAAACACATTTGCTAATTTTTATTTTTATTTGTAAGACTACATTTACCTAGCCAATAGGTTATATTGTCTTGTCATTGATAGTAAATGTTTGTATTTTTTTTTAAAGAAACATTGGTAAATGTGTATATTGGAGAGCTAAGTGACGTTGTATATTTATCTACTCGGGTTGTACAGGGTTTTAAAGGGACCCTCCTCAATATGTTCCTGGGATTACCTGTGACTGTTGAAAGCATGTACCCCTTCCGCCATTCATCTCTACTCCTCCCCTCACAGCTCTCATAGCCTTGCACGGCTCTCTACCCCTCCGCTGCAATCACATGCTTTAGTGCACAGTTGCCTTTCAAATGTAAAGTGAGTAAACGCCAATGTGGTGCATACCTTTGAGAAGATATCGTAGCTATAAACATGCACTCAGAATTCAGATCAGGTACTTCAAATCATGTCGATTTAACTACTGTCTATATACTATCATATTTTATCCTATCCTATTCTAGCTACTGTCTATGCTGCTTTACCTAGAGGGCAGGGGAATCTAATCCAGTCTAATCTATAGGCATGATTAGAATACATAACCAAATGACGGCAAATATCTCAGTTAAGGATTTTCCCCTCCCTCTCTCTTATTCTTAAGTCTATATCGCCGCAGGCAGCACATTGCATTAGGATGTACAGTGCTGCTGTAGCCGGTGTGTGGGTGCGTATGTATGTGCACGCATGTATGTGTTCATGTTGGATACCTGAGGTAGCACGGTGGGTGCTTGTCCAGCCAGTCGATGCAGAGAGCTGACTTGAGGCACCTTTATGGGCAATGCTGTGAGTGTTCCCAGCATCTGTGTGTGTGTGTGTGTGAGAGAGAGAGAGAGAGAGAGAGAGAGAGAGAGAGAGAGAGAGAGAGAGAGAGAGAGAGAGAGAGAGAGAGAGAAAAATAGTTATGCTAAGTAATACTATTCACATTATGCCTAACACTATAGAAATTAAATGGCAATCCCACTAAATATTGATACATTTTCAGAATACTGATGCCAATTGTTTTCAAGGTCAATGTGTGTGACCTTGACCGCTTTAAAAATGATTCAAAGGTTTAAGATGGGCGTCTGGGTTCTTCATAAAGCCAAAATGTATTTGTATGTATTCTGTAGCCACACTAATACAACATGTCTACTCTTTGGCTGGTTAGTTTCAGTTGCATTCTCATCATCGTATACACAAAATAAATATTTACAATATAAACATGTAGAATGTTAACATTGACAATGTTAAATACACTTAAAACATAACACACCAGTTAGGAGAGCAGTGTGTGTTGCTGGTTTTTATAGTAAAGAAATAAAGATAAAGAGACACAGTAGAATAAGGCTTTTGGTAGCATGCCTGTTACTAACTGTTATCCACAGTGACTGACTCTGAAGCACTTTTCTGTAAAAACAGCTTGAGGTTGGACTGGTCTCTGACTCTGTTGTGTTTTTACAATTCGGACTCTTTGTTATGTCTGAACACATTTGTGTGATCCGTCTCTGAAGCTAACACGCTGCTTATTTATTCTGCGCTACAGAGGGAAATTTCCACTACAACGGATAATAAAGTCAGTCTAACATAACCTCATCTGTCACATTAGGACTCCTCTGCCTGCTTGTTTTGTGTTGTTTGTGTGGGTGCTTGGTTGTGTGTACATACGACTACCTACTTCTCTTCTGTGTCCACTGGCTACATACCTTTGTTGGGATATTTACTGTATGTACACACGCGTTATAATTAAGGACTTCTGCCTACAGCTATAATGGTTAGTGCTGTACACAAACAGAGTAGATATACATTAGAATAATAATTATATGTCTATTAATATAACGTGGGGCGGGCATAATGAGATTTGACATTCCCTTTTCAGCTATTCATTTGTCATTCAGCATAAAATCTCCATCAGCCTCTTTTACAAAGCCGAGGCCATATTACATTACTCCGCTTTTAATTCACCTGTGTATGGGGCTTCTTTGACTGGGATATTCGTTTAACCTCAAACCCAAGGCTGCTTTAGACTACAGTATTCTCATTAAATCCTGCACTGCCGTATGCAGTTAATTAAACTTTGAAGGGAAATCCTCCATGGGGAAAATGTCAGAATGTTGCTGTAAGACCGCCAGTGTTTCCAAACCTCATTAGAGAACCTCTCTTAAGCAAGGTTCTGTCTTATTCATTTGTCGCCAACTCGCCGTACATCAAAAACAAACAAACAACACAAGATGGGGAAAAAAAACACATAAATCCAGACCGCCCCTCTCTGCTAAATAATGAGAGGAGCTTTTAAAAGCTGTCAACAAGAGCGTGCTTTTCAGAACAAACCCTCGTGTCACTGGTGCCGTAAGCCACTCTATGTTTGTGGCAAATTTCCCCCTGTACCAAATTAAACAAACGAGTCGGCCGCAGAATCTGATTAGCAGATTAGCATCTGTAGTGTATAGCACCTCACAATTCGGTCTGTTTGAAGAAAATTAAAGCCTGAGGGTGCGTTTCAAACTGCCACAGGGTTTGTGAATTATACAATTTCGCAGTGCTTACTTTCTGAAAATAAAGCCGTGTCTTGGCAGATGGAATTGGCTGCGTGACCTGCAGATATTGACGTAGAAGTCAATATCTGTGGAGGTTTTCTCACTCTCGCTGCAGTGAAATAAGGCCACTGATAGTCAAGAGTTAAGTGAGGGTTCCGGATGTGTTTGGTGTGCGGATTACCAGACAATGGTATTTACGGATCTTAAATCCAGGCTATATATCAGCTGACAACTAGTCTGCCTTGGCCAAGATCGAACCATCAGCAACAGTGATATTAATGGCAAGATAGGCATGGAGTGTGGCGAAGTGGACCACCACAGGACTGGGAAAATAAACAATAACGCTCTATATGGCAAGAAAAATATTGTTACACATGAATTAAACCAAACCTTGCTTTCTATAGGCCTTGTCAAAATGTAAGCCAGGAAGCAAGATGCCCTAGATAGGCAAATACAACATTTAGCTGTTTACAAAAGTGCTGTATATCTCTTAACCCACTATGCTTAACCTCAGCCAATTTTGTTTCTCACCCCCCTGCCCCCACTAAGCCCCTTTCTTTTCTGTGAAAAGAATGGAATTTAAAAAGAGATGTAGGGGTGGGGTGGGGGGTAAAGTTTTAGCCTTCCCCTTTGGAGCACAACTCAACAAAGTCCCTCTTTTCTGCCTCTGTAAAATCCCTTCGTTCCATTGTGCTGTAGAAAGCAGTGTGAACAGGAGGGGGTTGGGGCCGTAAAGGCCTGTTCCCATGGCAACAGCCAAGACGAAAATTCTTGCACTGCGAGGGCATTCATTTTCGTAATTGCTGCCTTTTTTTTCCCCTCAAACCTAAGCACCTTCGCTTAGGCCTCCACTTGAGCAGGAGAACAGTAACCTTGGACTAGAGCTCTCCTGTTCTCCTTCACTTTTCAAAAACTCAAAACATGCGTTGTTATTATTATTTATTTATTTATATTTGTTCGTGAAATACAAAAGTCGATAACATTCGAGAGGAAGTAACAAGCCACAGCACAATGAGAACCCTCCCTCCGAACACCCAGACCCCACCCTCGCCCGTCTACATCCAGCCTGTCATTGACAGAAGTGGGAGGGGGTGAGCGTGTCACTTTGTCATTTTTAGACATGGCTTTCAACATGCCAGCCACTGCAGTGTGTGTGTGCGTGTGGGCTGACAGGGCTGGGTTCGCCCATCCAGTAGAACTGACCTGTCAGAGAGAGAGAGAGAGAGAGAGAGAGAGAGAGAGAGAGAGAGAGCTAAATCAGTCACAACTAGCTACTAGCTAAACGCTAAATGAGCTTTTAGCTAGCTTGTAACTGCAATACTCTGCACTGCTAAAACCGCTACAGAAAATGGTGCACGTGCAACGTGACTGTTGTCTATCTTAATCTGCTGTCATCTTATTTCTTACTTTATTTTAGTTTTGTTATGTTATTTCAGTATCATATTATGTGAAAATCTCATGGAAGGCCTGGTCGCCGTACCGGTGTTGTTGTGGTGGGAAAAAGACCTGTGGCAGGCCCGTTTGGAACAGTGATCACAGAGACAGATTGTTGTCGGTGTATCAATCCCACCAAACAAGCATAGTCTGTAGTTGTTTTGGTAAATATACATGCAGGGTCTGTATATCTGAGGCTACACGGCACCCTCGTATGCGTACGAGGGACTCATGGTAATTCTTACACTGAGGTTAGTGGGTAGAAGGGGATATAACCATCCATAAAAGACATGTACTGATAACTAAACTGCTACTGGAATATGCACTTCCAGTAGCCACCAGATTAGCATGGTGCTATATACATGGTGCTGAGGTTCTCACATAGCAACAAAAGGGATAAGGTTTTAATTTCTTTTATACTTCTATGATCTGATTCCTTTAACTATTTGTTTTCATGTTTTTCTCTGTATTTTTGTATTTGTTTATGGGAAGCACAACTAGTGTACAGTATTCCCTCTCTGTAAAGCACTTTGAACTGCAATTCTGTATGAAAAGCACTATATAAATAAAGATTATTATTATTATTATTATTATTATTATTATTATTATTATTAAATGGTTTAGCAACTGTATATTTGCTAAATGTGTATGTATGTATGTATGTATGTATGTAATCAGCCAGTGTTTGGTAATTCAACCCTAATCCAATATTGATGTTGGCAATGTACATTTTTATCTTTTATTTTAATTATTTATTTATGTTATTTCTTAGTGGTTGTAGCTATTGTATAAAGCCTTATTCTACTGTAAAGTGCTCTGACACTGAGCGCACTCTGCTCTCAGCTGATGGCTCAATGTTAGAAATAACTAAACAAAGGACATTCAAACTGTGATTTTAGCAATTTTATAGATCAGTCAGTGTTTCTTTAATGATATTGATGTATTTAATTTCCACTGCTGAGGCAATGTAATCCCCCCCCCTCCCTTTTATTAATCTATTTATTATTTATTTGTGATTTTAGCAACTGTATAAACCCTTATTCTATTGTATTGTATTCATTATATTATAAAGTGCTTTGGCAATATTGTTCATCATAACATTCATGCCAACAAAGCCCATTGAATTGGATTGAATTGACAGACAGACAGACAGACAGAGAGAGAGAATATCTTGCAGAAGCCCCATCTTTCATCACTCTGTGTGTCCACCTGAAACGTGTTCAGGGGACAGAAGCCTTTTCAGCCTTGTTCGGCAAACTCTCTGCCTTCCAGGCAGCTTGCTGCTGCCTGTGCTGCAGCTTTAAAAGACACAAACAGAAAGAGAAACACCTCTTCACCCCAATTATCAGCTGGGGAATTCACTCAAGGCCAAGGATGCAGTAGGCGAGGCGGAGAATCACTGACAGGAAGCAAGCCACACAACAACACGTTTTATAAACAATGCTTTCACGTTTTGTAAAAGGGAAGAGGAAAGTGCATTCTCAAGGACAGGTATTCTGGGAGTCCTGATCAGGCGATCGCATCGCAGATGTCCTCTCAGTCATGTTCCAATTGGTCTACTCATTTCAGTAACTCTATAGAAGGATTAGCCTCAGTGATACTGGCTTTCTTCAGGCTTTCTGGGACCGGATACGCTGTCTGTGTCTATGCATCAAAGTCAACCCCCAAATCATGTTCCCTTATATCCAACACATTGTGTGCATTTTGTTTTGTTCCGTAAAGGTAAACCTTTTGTTAGCAGTTCTGTTTTGATGTCGTGCTCAGTCAGAAAGGTTTGCATTACAGGCCTAACACGCATCTACCTCCATACAAGGTAAGCCTCCTTCAGAAAACGGTATCCTAGTAACACAGCAGGTCTGTTTGCTAGGACGGAAAATAGTTTCATGTCCCTGGAAAACATGCCGGCTGACCTATCTACAGAGTAAGACTGAGGAAAAACATGGAAGGAGGGGCTGAAGACAGAGGGATTATATAAAGGGTGTATATCAGCTCCTTACTGGATTCTGGCCTAGCATCTTGTCTTCAGTGCCGAGCCTGTGTTTGCTATCATTTGTCCTGACATCACTGCTGCTCACAGCGGGAAGGGTTGGAAGCGTGTGCGTGTGTGGGTGTGTGTGTGGGGGGGGGGGG
>JAODUK010024525.1:2914-24492 GCA_027564635.1 Typhlichthys eigenmanni
CCCCCAGCAATAGGGTGCAAATGTGTCTGGTCACAAGATGGGTTGCCAAAATCCCAAATGACACCAGGCAGCTTTAAGATGGCATTGCATCAGTTGTTAAACATATTTTCTGGCCGCTGGGTGTTCCTGCGGACAGGGATGGCAAATGATTATAGCTGGAATGTCGCGTGACACCCGTGGCACCCGCATAGAGGGCGAAATGTATTATCCGCGTGAGTTGTGTTGTCATTTTTAATTTACGAAGACACTTGGCATTCAGGGAGCGCCGCGGGAGAGGCTGCGCATGCCATTAAGCGGCGTCTCGCCATGAATCCTTTAGCAACGGCCAGTGCTCTGTCTCATTAGGGTCAGTGACCCAACACAGCCAACTGCCTTTAAAGAGCTCAGCCAGTCTAGTTATGCAGATATGCAGATATGTGTCTAAAGCCCAAGGTCTGCAGGTCAACTGCTGGAAAACTTTTTATTTGTTTTATTTTTTGTTATTACCCGCCCAGAAACGATGTGACTCAGTGTCGCTGACTTTGAAAACTTTGACAACAATGATGTAACAGTAATTACATTTGACCCACTTGTGTGCTATTTTAAATGTACGTTTCTTGACCTCCTTGTAGCAACTACTGACACAAATATTTGTGGCCTCAGCTCCTTTTGAAAACCCACCAAACTTGTGCAGTTGTTGCATATATGAAAATAGATCTATCTTTGGGAGCAACGGACACATTGTCAGTGTGTTGTGAGCTACTCCTGTGTTTTACCCTTATTACACAATGACACCCACCCTGACATGACACCCCTCCTAGACGTAGACTCCTAGACATAGACAAGCTGTCAGCAAGACAGCAGGTTGTTAACCTTTCAGGCCCCCTTCGGCTGAATCCCGTTGTTGGCCTGAAAAATAGATCAGAATAAAGCGAACGTTTTTGTTTATTTCGAGCCGTGTCGGCCTGAGCTTCACTCTCGCACCAATGCCAAATCCGCTGGCTACTATTGGTATCCCATTTCCTTCATCACGCGCTAAGCCTCTTTGCATTCAGAAGCTCTGTGGTAAGCACAAAGCGTGCGGCCGTACAGCCGCATGATTTTACCGGGTTACAAAACGTGCAGCCCCGGACACACCGGCAGCCGTCCAGCTGTGGCGTTTTAATTGTTCCTGGAATTAGATGGGACAGAGACCAGTCACCACTATATATCTTTCTTTCTTTTTTTCTCAGATTAATTCTTCTTTTGAATGTTTACAAAGCGGCATAATCTGGGGGGGAAGGGGGGGAGAGAGGATTAAAAAAATTAAAATAAATGTGGAACAGCCGGTTTGTTTTTCTGTGGCCAGTAATTATGAGGCTTCCTGGTGAGTTTATCTAGCGTTCAACAGCAGGGACTATAGATAAGCCGTGCGTGTTTGTGTTTTGTGGAATGGTCATGTGCTAACCTTCATGGCCGCTGAATGGCAGAGATTGAGTTTGTTGTGGTGTTTGTGAGTAAATCCCCGTTTATCCTTCTTACAGTGCGAGCGTGTAGGAAAAGGTCAAGTCGACTCGACAAATGCTTTCAAAGTGAAACTTAAATCTTCAACACACAAAGGATGCGTTCACTTAACACGCCAGTTGTGCTGGGTCTGGCTCGCAGCAGATTTTGTGCTGTTCTCTCGGTCCTAGATGCGTTTAACCAACAAGACACATGTAATTCCACGTGTATTTTGTGCTTTATTATCCTGTAAGGTAGGTGGGAAACGGAGCTACTAATAACACTACACCAAACAGGACATCACTACACACTCGAACGTTAAAGATACGTGTGGTAAGCGCCCTCTGTAAATAGCAATTTAAGTCAAAAATGTCACCAGCAGAGCTGTGCAGTGCCTTTTGGAAAATCGTTTCTCCCCGGGCGTTGCCGGCGTGCGCGTGGAAGCTCCCTTGTCTCGGGGCCTCGGTCGCCAGGATGCCGTTGTTTGTCCGGTGAATCATAAATCAAACTCCTGGTCTCAGACCAGACAGATCACACGCCGCAGAGCAAGCAACCGCCTCTTCACAGCGCCTCAACGCGCGTTTGCCGGAGCTTCATAAGCGATCCTAGCTGGGGTTCATTTTAGCTGGGGTTCATTTTTGTGTGGACCGCAGAATACTTTTCTTTTATTATTTTTTTATATTACCCATCACAATTCTGTGATTGAAAGAGTGGGAATTGGGGGGGAATCCTACTTCAGCATGAGCTGCAGGTGATGGAAGCACATTGGTTGTTTTCCATCATTATGAGTAAATTGAACCAGCTGCTGTGATCACAGTGTGCTTAATTCGATTGATACACTCGGATGTGAATCCCTCGGTAAACTCTCCCAAGCGCACGCACGCGCTTGACGCCGCAAAATCCATGTCCTCGCTAGTCTCCATCTTCCTCGATCCTCGCTCTGCGATTTAACTGTAAGCGCGCGCTATAAATGAGACCGAACAGATAGGATTATGAATTTTCTCAGCGGTGTTGTATGAAACAGCATTACACATATTGGTTCCCATCCTTGGTGTCATTAGCGTTGCAATAGTGTTGCATCCTGAATTCTTGGCAGTTTATCAGCATAAGCTTAGTTATTAATAATGAGCAATTGCGTTTTACCCCAAATGCTGAAAATTAACTATAAATACTGTGCATTATGTATCCCCTTTGGACAGTAGGATTATTATGCTGCTGACATCTCTCTCTCTCTCTCTCTCTCTCTCTATCTCGTGTTCCTGCTTGCCAGTGTGCTGTCATGACAACGGATTCAGTTCATTAGTGCTAGGCACTGTGAATGGTTGTTAATAATCTCAGTAATAATTGTGCCTCGTTGTGTTTTTTTTTTGTTTGTTTGTTTTTGAACACATCAAGGCTTGCTTTTTATTCACCACAACATTGTGTAAGTCTGCCTCTGTGTAACGTCACTGTACAGAAATCAAACCGCTCGCTGTTCCATAATATGCTCTCCTCATTTGATCATCAGATCTGTTGCCCTTGGATAATTGGTGAAATCAAACATGGCTGCCTTTCCCTGACGTTGCCTCCTGAGCTAATGGCAAGTCGGAGTCACAATGCAGCGTGGACTCACACAGTGCGTCCTTCTCTCAATTGGTGTACGGGGGCGGAGGGAGCCTCGCGTGAACGTCTGATGTCGACTGTTCCAAGCCGAAGAAAAAGAAACAAGTTAGAAGTTAGTCTGTTAGAAGGAAAACAACCGAGGAGGGAAAACAACTGGAGGTTAGCGTGACAGGAGGTGGCGTACGATATATTGGATGAGGTCGGTGAGGTTGGGGACGGGAGGTCAAGGAAACGGGGATGAATATGATGATCGAGGTATTGCGTTGGAGACAGATTGGACAGATGGAGAAGAGGAGATTGAGAGGCTCTACAAAGACTGGATTTGAGCAGCTCTGTCAATAACAGACAGGCTATATTAGAGGCCTAGCAGGCCACGAGTCATGGAATATGACAAACGCACGCACGCACGCACCCATGCACACACACGCGCGCGCGCACGCACACACACACACACACACACACATGCGCGCGCACACACACACACACACTGGCAAAGGAAGGCGAGAACATCTGAGCCAGCGAGACAAAAGGCAGACAGGAGGACAAGGAATTGTGGTGAAACTGGAAATGAGACGGCTCAAAGTCCAGCAGCAAGACAGAGAGAGGGAGGGAGGGAGGGAGAGAGAGAGATAGAGAGAGAGAGAGTGAGGGAGAGAGGGAGGGAGGGAGAGAGGGAGAGAGAGAGAGAGACAGAATGAGAGAGAGAGAGAGTGAGGGAGAGAGAGAGATGGAGAGAGAGAGAGTGAGATGGAGAGAGAGAGAGTGAGATGGAGAGAGAGAGAGTGACAGAGAGAGAGGAAAACGGTGGTGATGAGATGGATTCTACCAGAGCGTGAGATTGATGGCTCGACTTCGGGGGGGGGGGGGGTCGATTGAGGGCAGAGGAGATGGGGGGTGGGGGGGGGTATTTGGTACGCAAGGCAGAGGCGAACGACAACACTCCTGAAGGAGGTGGGAGAAAAGTCATCCCACGCTACAGCGAGAAATTAGGAAATCTCCAGCTCGACATAAAATTAAGTAGGGAAAAAGTCTGTTATCGCTCCTTTTTGAACACTGGGCCTATCTCTAATAGGATCCCCCTCCTCCCCCTCCCCAATCATCTGCATACATCAGCATCGCGGTTGCGTCGACCCAGATTACGTCTGGTCCGCAACATCTGGATCTAATTTCCCCCCTTATTTAATCAGGTTCAGAGCATTCCGCAGCGGTGCGATCCATCATTGTCCCGCAAACCCGAAATCCAAATATGCATGCAAATAAATGGCTTTTGGTATACAGTGCGGTTACCCTGGAAGAAAATCCCATTAGAATGGAATAGACTGCACGATAGGGGGACTTATATTGCCGTTTCATAATTGCAAAGTAAAGCTTCACCTCTCTTTACCATATTAAAGCCACACTCTTGTTCTCATTCTTATTCATGGTTTGTTTTACTTTGTTTGAGGGGAGTGCAGCTTCTCCCCTCAATGTTCAATTGAATGAAGGGGCTGGCCATTATTGTGAGAGTTAACGTGTAACTGCACCCCAGCGCTGAGCCTGACTCCACCCACAATACGACAACTTTGAACATCGTGTCAAGGAGCTGAGTGAGGGGGTGGGGGCTGAGAGGGAAACCCCCTGTCAACGTTAACATTTGAATTTGATGACATTGAGCGTAAAGTTAAAAAAAAACAGCGAGGTCCTGGTGTGATTTAAAAAGGATATGACGTGTACGGTTCTGCCCGTAAAATGTAGATTTTTATAAAAACAGGGATTTTGTCAATATTGACAAATATTGATAATATATTAGTTTAGAGCTCAAAAAACTAAATGTATGGTGCAGTTGCACTTTAAACCTTTAGGGGGTACTCTTATAGTCTTATAGTCAATGATTAGCTTCTGCACTTTAATATCGTGTTGTTCCACTCATTGGTCGTGAGTAAGGTTGTGGCAAAATAGCTAATAACTTGTTCCTGATTGGATGAAATCCTAATTGGGCGTGTGCACACCGTAGATTCTGGAGCGCTCTGCTCAAAAATATTTGTTGCGTGCACACACACACAGGTATAGCATTAGCTAAAATTGGTAGGTTTTTGAAAATTATGTTACCGGTACTTATTGTTTGGTGGGTCTCTAAATAGATTCATCCTCTCTAGGTGGGTCTTAACACAAGAAAGTTTTGGAACCCCTGGTGTTGCAGGGTTTTTACCCAAAGTCACTTACAATGAGTACAAATACAAGTATTAAAGGTGTAGTCAGCTATCGTAAGCTAATAGATTTTGGTCATATTCAGTGAATATCTCCTTATGGTTTGCTAGCTGCCCATTCTGTGTGTGTGTGCACGCGCGTATGCTCAGGAAAGATAAATCTGGTGTTTCTACACAGCACCGGCTTCGTAAATAGGAATACAAACAAAGTGGTGCAGAGTGCACCACACAACTACACTACCCCAGCCTTGGCAATGTGTTTCCAATGTGTGGAGGCGTAGCTTGTGTTTTTATTTTGATAAAGTTCAACCAGCTGTCTCCAGAATGACTATACCATTAAGAAGCAGGTATAGGGGTCAGACATCGTGTTCAAGGATTGCTTACAAGGCCAACTCTGGGGCTCAAATCATGCACCTTCTTACAGGGAGTTAAACACCCAGACCACTAGACCAGAGCCATGTAGAAGAGAGTGTCGTGTCAACTCCGTTCACGCCGTTGAAACATTTTTTTTTACAGCCATGGCGAATCGTGGAACCTCAAAATAGTTAAAATACTAGAAACACCCTATAAAATAACTGTTAATTGATGCATTTATTGACAACTAATTACCGGAAATTGCCCACCAAGCCCTTCCTGGAACTATTTACATGTCTACATGATCCATGTGACTGTTGAGAATGTCGAACTTTGTTGGAGAGACTCTTTTGTTTCTACATTGCTCTGCATCAGACTATGGTATATTGCCTAATTAGTGGCAAAGATTGTATCAAAACGATGTGCTTGCAAGTTTGCCCATGTGTCCCCATTATAAACTTGTAGTCTTGACAGTGGCAATACTCAGGACTGCAAAACATTGTTTTGTCTAAAGCTTGGAAAGTAAGATCAAATATTACCAAAATGTAGTACAAGATATGGAGGAGAGAGTACAGCGAGTTAGCAAGCAGACGTATGGCTCAGTCCCATAATCCTCTCTCTGTTTGTGTGTACACACACGCACACACATAGGAGTCGGGCTTATTTGCCAGACTGTGTCTGGACTGGCGAGGATAAGCGAGAGATAAAGAGCGTTTGTACACAGAAAGCGGTCAGAGCCGGAGCAGAGACGGCCCCTATCAATAGAGTGAGTCTCCCAGGAGATTCACTTTCTTCAGCCCACAGAGCTCTCGCCTCAGACAGCGATTGAGGGAGGAGAGAGGGCGATGTTGGCCAGCGTTCTCAGCTGATGGGCTGGTGTTTCAATGAAAAGGCAATAATGTCTAGCTAGAAGCACCACACTCCTTTTAGTCCAGCCAGGCCATCAATCAATGGATGACACATTTTGAATCAAATGAATGCTCTCTCTAAATGCCTTTTTTATAGGTGTTTTAGAACATATGACCACCCCCAAACCACAAACACATGGAAGTGAAATTTAAACATGCTAAAGTGTTCAGAAATCTTAAAGGTTGAGTCGGCCATCGTGGAGAAAGAAATCAAAACAAAAACACCTCTACACTTAATGCCATCGGGTGCTCCCTCAGAAGCTCCGCCCCCATCACATTGGGAACACATTGCCAAGGCTAGGATATTGTTGTTGTGTAGGGTTAGGTTTTATTTGTTTGTGTTCCCATTTATTGATTTATTTGGGCGACAGTGGCGCAGTGGGTAGAACAGGGCAACAGATGATCCAGAAGTCGCTGGTTCGAACCCCGCTAACTCTTCACTCTTCTGTCGAGGTGTCCCTGAGCAATACTGTACAGCGCTCTGAGTGTCCAGTAAGTTAGAAAACCTGCTTATTTACACAGCGTGCGGACAGCGAGGAGATGTATACAAAAACTGTTTTGGCTTACAATCGCTGACTCCACCTTTTTATAAGAACTACGGATGCATTTATCACTTGCACCCCCCCCCCCTTGTTTGTCCACAGATGCCGTTAAGGGCGCTGCTGGTCGTCGCCGCTCAGAGCCGCAGCCATGGTGTCGCCATGGTCCCGATAAGACTTCCACGCCGCTCTGAGGCCCGACGCTAGGTGGCAGTGGGGAGGGGTGGGGCTATCCGCCCAGTCGTCTGCGAAATAAAAAGAAAAGAAAGAAGAAAAATAAAACGATAATTTAATGTTCAGCGCGTCACGGCGGCGGGCTGAAGCTGCGCCGGCCGTAACCCGGGCGACCCATGGAGGCAAGGCCTCCGCGTTTCCTGTGCCGCCGCCGCCGCCGCCACCACCGCCGCCCCCGGTGAGGCCCGCCCAGTGACCCATCCACCGACCCCAGCGATGCCCTCCAAGGTCTCCTGTCTGTACCTGCTAACCGTGGTGTGCTGGGCCAGCGCCCTGTGGTACCTCGGTGTGTCGCGCCCCTCCTCCTCCTCCGTGGGCCTCCCAGCCATCCCCGTGCGCCGGGTGCTGCCCAGGCCGCCGAAAAACTCCACGGCGACGCCCGGCGCCGGCAACGTGCGCGCGCGCCCGCTCAACCCGCACGACTTCGCCTACCTCGTCAACGAGGACGGGAAGTGTGCGGCGGAGGCGCCCTTCCTGGTCATCCTCATCAGCACCACGCACAAGGAGTTCGACGCTCGCCAGGCCATCCGGGAGACGTGGGGCGACGAGAGCGCGCTGGCCGACGTGCGCGTGCTCACGCTCTTCCTACTGGGCCGTAACGCCGACGCAGTCCTCAACCAGATGGTGGAGCAGGAGAGCCAGATCTTCCACGACATCGTGGTGGAGGACTTCCTCGACTCCTACCACAACCTCACCCTCAAGACCCTGATGGGCATGCGCTGGGTGGCCACGTTCTGCCCCAAGGCGCAGTACGTCCTCAAGACCGACAGCGACATCTTCGTCAACATGGAGAACCTCGTGTACAACCTCCTGAAGCCCGCTACTAAGCCCCGGCGGAGGTATTTCACCGGCTACATCATAAACGGCGGGCCCATCAGGGACATCCGCAGTAAGTGGTACATGCCGAGGGACCTTTACCCCGAAAGCAAGTACCCACCGTTCTGCTCCGGGACCGGCTACGTGTTCTCGGCTGACGTGGCGGAGCTCATCTACAAGACCTCCCTGCACACCAGGCTTCTCCACCTGGAGGACGTGTACGTCGGCGTGTGCCTCCGCAAGCTGGGCATCCACCCCTTCCAGAACAGCGGCTTCAACCACTGGAAGATGGCCTACAGCCTCTGCCGCTATCGCAGGGTGGTCACCGTCCACCAGATATCCCCAGAGGAGATGCACCGCATCTGGAACGACATGACCAGCAAGAAACACCTCAAGTGTTAGCGAAGACTGTTGGCGCTAGCTAAGACTGCTGGCGCTAGCGAAGAGTGTTGACGTTAGCGAAGACTGTTGGCGCCGCTGGCTCTAGCAAAGACGGTTGGTGCCAAGCACGGACTGTTAGTGCTAGCACCATTGCGTTAGCAAAAGGTGTATTTTCCCGCTTTTAACCAGCGCTTTCATCCTCCACAATGGTAATTACTGTGCTGAACTGAATGAACAATGTATTGTCAAGGCTATTGAGGCTTTGTTCGGGCACCGACTGCTTTTCCAGAGGCCGCTTTTGTACCGGAGGCCAAACCAATTGCTCTATTGTATTATTCCCTGTTTTCGTCACTAAGCTCTTGATGAGTCCCGCTAAGCTCACACACACACACACACACTGTAACAAGAAATGTGTTCTCTAACAAAACTACAAAAGTAAAATGTTTTGAGACCAGTCCAGATAGTACTTTGCACCGTTTGAGAGGAATTACAGACTAGAATGAGCACACGGTGCTTTAGTGAGGTGATTTATTTTTGTTTAATCTTAATATGCTCATTCATAGGCTGCAGGACAAAACCCCTTGCTAATTCCACAATTTTAATCCAGTTACGGTTGGCAAATCTGTTTCTGAATGTGCCCGCAGTTCTTTAAGCCTTTGTAAGTTGACCATCATCAGCATTATTTTTATTTCCTGATGTTTTTTGGCACTGCAGCAGATGTTATGAGGAACGTGACCTGTTTTCAGCCAGTGATTTAATGTAGTAGTTGTTTCAGTTGACTGAAGAAAACAAAAGTACATTTGCTGCACAGGGTTTTGAATGACTTGTGAGTCATAGGCT
Source organism: Typhlichthys eigenmanni (assembly GCA_027564635.1). NCBI lineage: Eukaryota > Metazoa > Chordata > Actinopteri > Percopsiformes > Amblyopsidae > Typhlichthys > Typhlichthys eigenmanni. The sequence goes on from JAODUK010024525.1 coordinate 12,236, forward strand.
ACTATATTGATAGTATTCCCAGACATATTTTCTTACTGCAGATGCAGAGCTGTTTGTATTGTACATAAACAAGATGCCCCTTTTTCTTTTCTCAGTTGCAGTATTTTCTGCTACAAGATCACCAGATGGCATTGTGAAGATAACTGGCTGCTTACATTCCCAAGAGAATGTTCCTTCTTAAACGTTTAATTTGTCGTTTATGTCTCAGCCAGTACTGTGGCAGGCCTACACAATATTATATTTTCTCTTACCTAACTTGACTTTTTTGGAGAAAAAAATGGGGAAAAAATTAAAGGGAAAGTTGTTAACACACCGTATAAGTAACATAAATGAATTTCATTGTTCTTTTCAGTTACACAGGAATAAATATAAGTGCTTTTCTATTATTAGCATTTGTACTAATTTTCACACCCAGTGTATACAGGGGTATACCATCAAAATTAATCAAATGTTTTATAGGTGTATGGTAAAGAAGGAAGGCAATTTACAGTGTCATAGTGTCAGCTTTATAGCGGTTATGAAAACCGGTGAGGAAGACTTTATAAAAATGGCGGTTGGTGGCAGAAGCTGTGCTCTGTTTGCAGCAGGTTTCCTTCAACAGGTCCCTGAAGGACAGCCACCAGAGTGAATCAACAGGGCCGTGACTCATCTCTAGCAGCACAGGTGTGGGTGCGTGTGATTGTGTGTGTTGATGTGAGGGTGGGGGGTGCAATTTGGCAATTTGTATTCGGATTCATAAATGCAATTATAGGTTCAGTTGAAACAGCATTAGATTTTAGTTAAAATATCTAAAATGGGGGTGGAAACTTGATGTGATGGTGTGCATGTGTGTGAATGTGAACTCTGTTATAGGTTTCATCCCCGGGAGCAGCGACACTCCTGCGGGATTTGCGCCGGAGAAAATAAGCGCCTTCTGTTCTCGACTTGCAAAGATAAACACAAAACGTGGGGAGTGCGCGTTTTCTTTCTTCCGGTAAGGCGCTCGACTCAAACACTTGCGCTGGTAAATCATTGGGGAAGTTGTGGGCAGAAAACACTCCATTTCTCCTCATGATTTTCTCAAAGACAGTATAACATGTTTTGGTATCTTGGCCTTGAATATGTTCTCCTGAGCTGTCGCGCCACAAAAGTGACTGGAAAGTGAAACATAATTGTAATACTTTGGTCTTTAATGTATTTACTTGGGGAGAATTTGTTCCATAAATTCACACCGGTACAATGAATGAGCACTCAATAATGTCTCCAAAACAGCCACATAAACTTGGCATTTAATGACTTCTCCCCCTTCCCAAAACGATGTTATTAAGCACGGCAATCGAGTGAAGCCTGGCCACTAGCGCTCTCGTGAAATAAGCGTTATTCGCTGGCGTTTATCTGCGGCGGTTTGCGTCCCTCTCCGCACACCCTACGGGATACACGGGTTGATACGGTATGCTGACTAATAGAAAGCTCGCTCTGTAATTGGCTAAATAACACTTTGGTGTAGCGTTTTAGAGGCTAAGGCTCAGGGAAAATGAAAAGCAGGAGATTATTCCGGGGCTTGTGTTAAATGAACCCTGTAACAATATGAGGCGGTGAGGGTTTGGTAGACAATTGAGCACTCTGATTTCAAAACAAAGCGTCGAGCGGAAACGATGCAGCGCTTTAAATGTGTAGGCTACGGTGTAGCACAGATGAGATGGTTTAAGTTAAGTTTGGTGTTTAAAAGCTTGAGATGACTCTCATGGCCATTAATTAAAATATTGTTTTTTTTAGAAAGAACTTTCCTAATTTAGAGAAGGAATTATGACATCTGTAAGTATTAATGTAGTCATTTCAATATAATAATAGTAATGTAAAGTAAAAGTTGTGTTTGAATGCTGTCTACCCAAAAGACAGCTGCATCATAATCTGTTTGCAGTAAATATATTTGTTCCCCCCTTGAAACAAACGTGACCTCTTCACAACCCTCCCCTCCCCTCCCCCACCCCTACCCCAACAGCACCGGGACTCTAGAGCGCGTGTGTGAAAGCAAATGTGGAATAAATTGGCGGCGTGCAAACTGCCATCTGCGAACAATCACATCTAGGTGGGAGGACGAGGCTCCATCTCCAGCAGCTGGATGTGTTGGCTGTTGAAAATGCCGTCTGAATGTTGCGCTCCTCTGGTCTGATTGAGGTGAACCAGCGGGGCGGGTTGGCCCACGGGGGCCCATCAGTGCTGCTGGATGTGAGCCACCAACGGCGTACTGTTGCCGGCAGCTCAAACACAAGCTTTAGTGTGTCGCTTGCCGTTGCCCTTCTGGCCGTCAAGGTCGACAACTCATTTGTTATCTTGTCTCATTCACTGTCAATTCAGTCCCTAGATCTGGGGAGTGTACGTTGTAATGGCATTGTAATATATTCTGCATACATGCGGCTGTGTACCAAATCGTCCAAATTGGATGCAAGCCGGCAATAAAATGCACAGACGCTCTTGTTATTATTTAAAACTATGCTCTGAATGTAAAACAAAAGTTCAATCTGAGGCAGAGGCCGGCTTTCAGACCAAACATTTAAATGAAACACATTTAAATGTGTTTGATATTGTGCAATAAATCAATGGCAGGAGGTGGGCTGGGATCAGTCTCCAGATGTGAAGTCTTGTGGACCTCTGAAGCCCTACAGTAATGATGTATCTGTCAATTGTTTTTATTTATGCTTTCGGTAATGTTCGTTATTTAGGAGGACAATTTTCCTCTCAATTCCCAGGTTTGTGCTTAGGTCATCGCAGGCCTATTCTGCAGAGCTACACATAAAACAAACTGAAGTGTAAAACAAAGAATAACTATTGATAGGGAGAATTAATATCGATTTATGCCAGGAAAGACTCAGGTATGCAGGGATGGTCTACAGCGATGCAGCAGCATGAGTTATTTTCCTGTCACCCCTAACAGATGGATGGAATTTAAATAGGAATAATATATCAAGGGGTGAGGTTTGGGTCCCGCGATCACTTGACAAAGATAAGATGAAGTCTAGACAGAACCTGGAGAAGCCCGGGCGATAAATTAACTCTTTACGTGGCAGGGGAGTCGATCATTTGATCAGATGATTGATAGATGATGTGGGGAAATCGCCCCGTCCTTCAATCCAGGAGCCGCAAGATCATATTTTATGACGGCAGGCTTGAATGCTCAGCTAGAACGTGGCTTTCCATTGATTTGAATATCTGAGATATTGCGCTTTGAAGTTGAGATCCATAAATATCTAATGCGATGAGGAATATTGGTATTCACCAAGAGTGGCTGGTCTCACCTCACAGGGTGATGTGAGTGATCTCGTTTGTTGTCCGGCTCCGCATCGCATGTGATCACCCCTATTCCCTACTGTTGGGTAACTGGTCTTACACCTGCAGTGTATTTATCATTGAGCCGACGGCTCCTATTTCTCTGTCTCTTTAGGGCCATATAGCGTGCTGGGGAACCTCTGTTGTACAGCGATGTAATCTACAAGCAGGTTGTGCCATTCTAAAGCTTCTTGATCCACTCCAGTTGGGAGGAAACGGAACAGTGTCCAGCCACCCGTGTCATAACGCATAACAATATGAGGCTGTGAGTTCCCTGTTGGTCAGTGATGCATGGTTATTCAAGGGTGTTCTGCCCATGCAGTAGTCTGCATTTACATGGAGGCTTGGCCATTACCAAGCAGGGGAAAAGTGTCTCCACGTCGACAAGGAAGCTCACATTTTTATATGAAACGCTACACGAGTGAATGACGAATGCCGTAAACTTTAATAACCGTGACCCCGCCATGACTTTGCTGTCTCTTAAAAACATCCACTTTATTGAATTAATTCATGGGCATCATTTAGTAATTATTAGCAAGCTTTTATGTGGCCTGCCAATTTTGGAGAGTTTGGAGAGTTTGCCTTTCAACAGGAGGACACAGAGGTAATTAGTGCTCGGTGGATTTAGCCTGAGGAAAAAAAAAGCATGCAAGACTTTCAATAGGACACTATTGGGAACGCATTTAATTAGTTATTGCATATAGTTAAGACGATATCTGAAGTTCGACAAACAAAACACTAGGTGGATTTAAAGAATTAAGGTCTTTACAGCTACATTTATGAAACAAGGGTAAAAACTAGGTTAAAAGATTGCGTAGCAGGATTGTTTCGAGACACTTTCGCTCCTCAGCTCTGTTGTTTGAGAATGCCCTGCTATTTGCTATTGCTTTTTAAAGGTACAGTACGCTCCTTAAGAAACAGAGATACCCTCTGCAGCTCACAGTGTGTTTTGAAACACAACTGTGCACGTCTGCAGGGGGCGGTAGAGAACAGTGCAAGCCTAGGAGGTTAATTGCCACTTAAAGGTATAGAGACCATTGATGTTTGAACTCTATTAATAAAATCCCTTTAACGCCATAGGGCACTCCCTCAGAAGCTCCACCCCGTTTAACGCCATGGAGTGCTCCCTCAGAAGCTTTGCCCCCCCCACACTATAAACACTCACTGCCAAGTCTGCTGGTAGTGTTGTGTGATTTGTTTGAGTTTTAACTGGCTTTCTATGACAGCCAATGCTTACAAATCGAAACCTGAGGCGTTTTGTTTTAAACTTTCAGCTGCTCAGAACTTATTTTTACGGGATATTCTGTTAACCATTGCTTTTATGGCAAAACAATGAGAAACAAATGTTGAAATGAACATAATTACCCCGCCAGTGCAGACAAATTAGGCCGGAGTCTCTTTTTGGGCCCAGTCTGTCAAACAAAACTGAAACGGATTACTCTCTCTTCCCCATTGGGACCAAGATGCTGTACTGGGGTGGTACTGTATATTGAGGCTGTTATAAGGTAAAAGTGGTCTCCATCATTAGCCACAGTCTAAGCAGTGCTTGCTGGAACCCGCAGAGAGACCAGGGTGGCTCATTTGGGATGCAATTAATCTCTATTAAAAACCACATCCATCTCAGTCCTGCAACGACCTACATCGCTCACACGGTTTGTGCAAAGCACACTCGGTGCCTGTTGAAAGGATGGGGAAAAGATGGCCAGCGACGGGGACAAATGTAAGAGCGGGCATGCTGATCTTCCATTTCCAGGGCGAGTACAAGCGTGAATAGGACATTTGCTGGGAGGGGGTAGAAAAGATCAGACGCGTATATTACGCTTTAAGAAAATGGAATAAGCTGCACCTGGCGGCGGTGAAGGGATATTGTGTTGTGTGGTTAAGGGCGGGATGACTCCGTGCTAGTTCATTATGGCGTTCTAGTTAACTTTGTAGCATCAGGTAACTTTGAAACCTTGAACCGGTGTAGAAATGTTATCACGTCCGTTTTGCAGCTGACTGAAACCGTATAGAGCTGTCATACATCGTTTTGATTCGTTTGTGTTTTTTTCCACACGGTTTGTAGAGGCCAGTGTAATGTCACTGGACTATTTTTAATAATGTATTCAATAGTTTAAATGAGTTCAAAAAGCTATTTCTGTTTTTTGAATTACATTCCATTTAACTTTCATTTTAATTGGAAGTTTATGGTAGGTTAAACCACTTATTAGATAAATGAGGAGTGGTTCAACTCTCTCAAAATTGGTCAGGCGGTATCCTTTTTTATTGGTTGCCTGGGTCATGTGATCACCAGGATATTGGCCTTCATTTTACTCTTCTAAAGGGAATCATGATTTTCCAAGTCTCACAAAGCCACAGTGATTAGATGACAAAATGGTCGTCTTCTGCATTTATTTAAATTCTGACCGTCTATATTTATTTATTTATTTTGTTTGTAAGAACTGCACTTGGCAAATTGTCCTCCATCTCAATTCCAGCCATCTTTCCCTTCTCAGATGGTCTAAGGCAGGCCAATGTTCATATTTGTCATAAGCCTTTCCTACAGACGGGTGACATACATTACATTATGGCTTTAAAAATGGGGGGAAATCTGACCTTGGCTTTGCAGGGCCATAATGAGTTGGGATGAATTATATACATTTATTTTGCGGCGGTTGCCACAATTCAGGTTGTAAAGACAAATGGTCTCAGAATTATCATCGCCGCGGCTGATTACATCGATCTGAACTTCCATTTCCATCTCTGCAAATAGAACTGTCCAGGTTTTTAAGACAGAAATGGTCACATAATATTGACATTATGCGAACAGGGGTAATTGAAATTACTGCCAATACAATAAATATCTCTTTAATAGCGGACATTGTTCATTGAATCAGTCTGCAGCTTTGAAGAGATAACACAAATCCAGGTGTTAATCAATCAGCCTGAATAGAGCCATCAATTTCAACTATATTATAGTGTTCAGCTGTTGAAACAAATTCAATTTCACTCCACTGAGAAATGAGAAGAAGAAAAACTAAAAAACAGTGTGGAACTGATTCTTCTTCTTTTCCCCCACTTTGTACGCTGAAATTTAATACAAAGGGTTTTCTTCTCCTTAATTTCTTTTGGCCTTTTATTCCCTCATCAAACTCTTAATTAGAATTCAGAATTTGTAGAATATTCTGGCAGCCTTGATACCTCCATCCAGCAATAAGCTAGGTATTTGGTTAAAAGTGTATTTTTAGCAAGTTTTACGTAATTAACATAATGCTAATTGGTGCTACTTCATAGCTAGGCTCACTACCTCCACCTTGAGTTTTAGGAGTGCAATGCAGCATCACAGATGCATCACAGGTGTGTATAGTATGGCATCTTAAGAGCTGGTGTTTGTCAATACCAATTTTATGGAAAACTCAATCATATCTCAGCTAAGCGGCCAGGAGATTAATAGCTGTCATTACTCATGTTTGACTCCAAGTGATCTCTCTGTGTTTGTAAAGCCGGCTCATTTTTCTTCTTACTATTATAAAACACAATCCCAATACAATAACAATTAGCATATAAGTGTATGCAATTAGCGTACCAACCCGGCAAGTTATTGTGTGCATCGACACAGACGTCCATAATCCTCCGTGTTCGGGCTGAGTATGACAACCGTGGGAGCACAAGGTCAACTATTAACATTGCTTCAGAGACACTGTGGCCCCCCGCGTCTTGTCCTTCCAATTCACTTAATATAGGGGGAGGCGCCTTCACAAGTGAAACGGAAATCAAATTAAGTGGCCAGCGAGCTAGCTAGCGTCAGCGGGGAATTGTGCGTGTAGCTGAAGGCTGCTGGGATATAATTGCCGGACACAATAACCACTGCCAGGAGATTTGCTGGGGGATTCTTTTTTTTTTCTCTTATTTCTTTTGCACGGTCACAATAACATCACCTTGTCTTGCACAGTAAGGTAAGGCATACACACATAATGAATTTACCAGGAGAGGGTCACACACACGCGCACGATCGCGCTTGCTGTTGTCAGGGCCCCTCCTCCCAAGAGTGCAATTGAATCAAACGCACACCCTTGGAACAAATCTAGTTATCCAATCATGACGAATCATTTTGTCTTCTCACCTTCGGCGAGGTCATAACAACAGTGTGTGTGTGCTCAGGTGGCGGGTGGGGGAAGACCACTTACTGTACTGACGAAGCCTGGGAGCACAAGCTCGCCGTTACTGTGCTGTATTGTTTCATTGTGCACTTTTTATATTTGTCACAGAAATTGCCCGGCGAACAAAGTTTCTCTCCCAAAATTGCTTCTGTCTTTCATTGTTTTCATCTCACGGCTCTCTTCTTTATCTCGACCTTGAAGGATCAGATAAGATTCACTTTTATTTTCCTTCATATTTCACTCTGAGCCAGATGGGTTTTCGCGTTGGGGTTTTAAGTTAATACAGTTTAATACCACCATTTGAACAGCATCAAATTATTTTTGTAGTGTTGTGTTTTTGATTTCTTAAGTGCCTTCTTTGCTCAAACAGTAAGGCTGCGGTTGAGGATAAGAGCCTATAGCTGTCTCTCTCGCTGGTTGCCTAAGAACAGTAAAAAAACATCTGTCAGCAATAATTACTCATGTAAATACGCATAAATTACATGCTGTCAACAATACACACACTGATGGAGACTCACCTACAATAACCTTTAGTGTTGTTTTTTTGTTACAACTGGGATTTAATTTACAATAAACAAGTATGCATATTTTAGTTGTGCAACTCCTTTATCACATAATGTGCACATATAAATGGACAACTGAAACACAGATGGTCCTTTGTTAGCAATAGTTGTCATTCATTGCTGGTCGTTGGTGTTTTCTTTATTAATTTAAGGCATTTATGATGACCTTAACTTTTTAAATGAACTGATACTAAGGCACAGAAGCCTCTCTCCGTTTACATTTTAATACTCTGTGGCAGCCATTGAATTGATTTAGGAAGTAGTTTTTGCCATCAGCAGTTAAAAAAACAAAAAAAAACACCTTAAGTTAGCATTGCGTTAATATTGTTCTGGGGGGCGAGGTGTGATAAAACCAGTTTTATAGCTCAATATTCTAAAAACAGTTTACAAAAATGAAAGTGATCCAAGCATAGTTGCTGTCTCACCGTTAAGGGACATACAAATGCAACGTGCGTTGCGTTTGCAGTTCAGGGATTGATGTTGCAACGAACTGACGTACAACCTGCCCCCCACCCCCCACCCCCCCATGTGTAGCTTTATAGGTAAACATAAACATGATAAACGTTAGTCCTATGAGTGTATAGATATTAGTATGGTGATAATTTCAATGCACTTCTCTCCCCTATGTACTGTACACTATTTACAAATGTACTAATATGTCACCACAGCAACAACCGACACGTACTACTGTAGTTTAGCAGCATAGTTTGTGTTCATGGTGTCACTGAATAACAACTACTGAAATTATGGCTGTCAAAAAATTACATGTTTAAGTCCATCTTATCAAGAAGGCACGTGATTACGCTCTTAAATCAGTGAGCACACTTTGCTCAGGGGGAAATTACTGGTTGCTAGACGAAAGGTTTGATTGCAAACAAGCGCATACTGTGAGAACCATGTTGTGTAATAACTTGGCAAGATTGCCGTTAGTGTGGTCAGTGGTGTCTGTGTGTCAACTACTCACACGGTGGTTAACTTTAAAGTTAACCACTATGGATGGATGGATTGATGGATAGAGTAGACTTAATAGCAACTGACTTCTTCCACTTAATAACAATTGATGTGTACCTTTTTGAAACCTGCAATCTAAACTTGGTGTGTTAAATGATTAATTCAGCTGTGTAGTGAGCTACAATACAGCCAGACACAATTTTGCAGACACTCTACAATGCTAGAGAAACCAACATTAAAAGTTAAGATTACATCTTAAATTTGTATCAAAACTGTTTAGATTATTTCTTTCCTTCTTTCTACTGAATAGAAGCATCATGGCCTATATACCCACTGCTTCATCCTAACTGCTGAATAGAAGCTTCATCGTATCTGCTGAATAGAAGCATCATGGCTGGTTTATATGCCAGTGACTGTGTTTCTCTTAAGCAGCAGCAGCAGCAGCACTTTGTAGTCTTGTGTGCTTAGAGCGAAATACCCCCTTCAGATGCAACTCTTCATCAGACTTAGAACCTTCTGGTTAACTCTGAGAGAGGGCTCCCCAGCCCCGAGGCTGACAGTCCTCGTGGTCACGTTGGTCTCATCCTTCCTTATTTTAACCTCTCTCTCTCTCTCTCTCTCTCTCGCACTCTCTCTCTCTCGCACTCTCGAATTTTAATGTGGTCAGAAGAGAGTCCTCTCCCTTCTGACCACATTAAAATTCTCTCTCAAGTCAACACAGGCTTCACCCGCAGACGACGGGCGGGATTAAACGCAAGGCCGACGTCATTGTCATGGCGATGTCGTGTAATAACAACAGCCGACAACGAAATACTCTGCATCAGACAGTCCTTGATGTCTGTCCAGATTTCCCCATGCGGTTTTAAAACCAGAGTTAGTTACAAAGCATTGTGGTGTTTAGAGTTTAGAGTCCCGGTGCCTCCGCTCTCCCCACAGCACTCCTACGCGCGCACCGCTCTCTACCCTTCCCACCGTCATGCGCACACGCAGTACAGTTCATGCGGTTGTGGGGTGTGCGGTAACAAAACGGTAGTGTGTTTCTTTATAAACTGACAACTCTCTGGGGGAGGCGTGTCACAGACACAGATGACAGACTGTCCATGTGGAAAATTAAACTGGGAACAATGTGACGTATGATGCTGCTGTATCCATATTTCTTTGCTTGACTCGTGACTTGGTGCCAAAATGGACATGGAACCTTTCACAACAGTGAATTTTTATTTTTATAGGTACACTTCTTAATTTAGTTTGTTTCATTGATGAGCAAGAGTTCCCTAGCAATTTGACATCTATACAAATATGCTTGTTTTCCTGTGTCGCCTGTTGGTGTGAAAATATACTAATAAACAATCTGCTGGGGCTTTGCCAATGCATTTGTGTATATACTGTATCGCGCAGCCCACATCACACCCAAAGCGCCTCATCTCTCAGTCTCAACAACATGCTTTCATCAATCAATACGGCATTGGCAGTACATCGCGCAAAGTCAAACCGTGTCCTGTCGCTGAATGAATTGGCAGAAGCAGCAAGGAGATTAGATCGCATCTCCGGAATGCTAATTTATCCGGAGGCCGGGTGTCTGCGATGTCCGTGATTAAAGACTCAATTTCCCAGAGGTCAGTGTGACGTGATCACATATTACCACTACCTGATGAAGTGTCGGTGTGACATCTGCACTCTGTCGACGGGGGGCTGTCACAAGCGATGACATCAATGCCCGCCGCGCCCGATAGAAAATATGGAGCTTTGAAAGTTGGCCGTCCCTCCTCCCCCACAATGCGGAAGCATGGGCAGTATCGAACTGATTATTCACGCTTTAGTTGGGGGGATTAAAGGTGTAGTCCGTCATTGTGGAGAAAGCTTGTTTATATTTTATCTCATTCCAAACACCTCTCCCTTCAATGCCATAGGGTGCTCCCTCAGAAGCTCCTCCCCCACACATTGGATGGTTTGTGACACACATCCATCTGGGGAGCCATCCATTGAAATTGTTCGGAAAAGGGCACGTGCTTTCAAAAAACACTTGATTATTGGACGAACCGTTGAACCGGCGGAGCCAGTTGTTGTCTTGCCAAAGCCAGTATGGGGAAGAGTGAAAACATTATTTTCCATTGAGAGAAAAGCCTTTAGTGGCGTTCTTTGCACTTTTGATAAATGCTAGGCTAATGAAACCGATGTATATGCACATTATACTCCTTAAAAAATGCCGCTGTTGTTGTTTTCGAGTCGCGTTCGCTGTTAACTACGCCCGTAGATGTCAGTACGATGCTGATTGGTTACTCACTAGGTTGATCAGATATCGCAGTTTCAAGCACTCCAGACCGATCCTCGAACTGGATCACGGCCTCATGAGTACACCGCCATCCTGCACGTTCTTGATGTCTCTATGCTCCAACGCAGCTGATTCACTTGAGGGAATCATTATCAATCTCTGCAAGTGTGTGCGTGTTTACTTTGTGGTTTGTTTTGTTACAACCCAAATCTGAGATCTGTCAACCGCATTAGCTCAACACACCGGTGTGTGGAGAGGAGCTTATAATACAGTAAGTGTCTGTTGAGCTGCAAGCCTATAATCCGCTTACTTGAGCTACATCCTGACACACTGGGTCAGGGGTGTGTCTTCAACAACAAGTATTATGGGTAATCTTTCTGTTTCCAGCCATATCGGTGCATGGGCTACTTGTTATATGTAAATATAGTATTGTTAGTTATATTCATAATTTTGTGTGTGTGTGTGTATGTATATTTATATATATATATATATAAATATATATTTATATATATATATATATATAAATATATATTTTAGAGGGATGAAAACTAAGAACATTTACTCTATAATTGTATTTTATTTTAGTTCGTTTTGCAACCAATTACAGTTTTAGTTAGTTATCGTTTTTCTGTAATGCCTAGTTTATATTTTTATTTCAGTTAACGACAATATTTTTTCCCCCACTTAGTTTTCGTTATTTCGTTGTTTTCGTTTACGATTATAACCTTGGTCCTAATGGCATCCCTGGACTTGTGTTGAAGGACTGTGCAGGCCAGCTGGCTGAGATCTTTACTAGGATCTTCAACCAGTCTCGGTCTCAGACTACCGTCCCATCCTGCCTTAAGTTCTCCACCATAGTACCTCTGCCGAAAAAAACGACCATTACCGGCCTCAATGACTATCGGCCAGTAGCACTCACCCCTGTGGTGATGGTGCTTTGAGAAACTGCTTAGGAAACACATTGTCATTTATCCCTCCCTCCTTTGACAGCCACCAGTTTGCCTACAAGGCCAACAGGTCTACTGA